>JAAGKR010000957.1:83434-137878 GCA_011419295.1 Clarias macrocephalus
CTCTCTCTCTCTCTCTCTCTCTCTTTTACACACACACACCTTTATGCAAGATCTTCAGCATCCTGTTCTTACGTCACGTCCTGTTGCAAATGATATAACATTATGACAAAATAGCTAAGTAATTTCAGAAATAAATGCAGGTTTATTCTCGCCAATATTAAAAAATGTTATCAACGCATTTTTTTTTTGTTCTATACGAATAAACGACTGCTTACGTCTAGAAGCGTTAGCAATAGCATTTAAACCACCTGGAAATAATTAAGCTTCAGGCTATAATATTGGTCACGTGATTTATCTCTCGCTCTCTCTCTCCGTCTCCTTCTATATGGATAAGTTCATCACTTAGGTAAAGCGCAAACCTCTCGTGCCCCTGTCCATGGTGCTGAAATCACTTCCGCTCCCTTTAATTTACTGTAAGCTCTTTTTCGATTTCACGATAAAGTCACAACGAATGTTGTTTTTACTGCATCTGACCTCGTCAGAAATTGTGAAATTATTTTCTTCCACATGGATTCTAAAAGGAGGTTTTTTTTGCACATTTTTGTTTGTTTTTATACAGGGGTGTAAATAATAATAATAATAATAATAATAATAATAATAATAATAACAGCACACAATAAATATAACACAGTGATACATATACATATACGTATACGTATTATATGAGTTAAGCTTTTAAATGGCATTTTAGTGGTATGCAAGTCCCTTAAAATACCTCGTACCACAGATAATAATTAATAATTAATAATGAGAACAAAATTATATAGAAAGTTTTACACACACACACACACACACACACACACACACACACACACACACACACACACACACACACACACAAGTCAGTTACACTTTCTTTACATTTACGCACACGTAATGTAAAGTGTAGCCCAGAAGACAAAAGTGAAGAGTAATAATATGTCGGTTAGTATATAACTAAACTCTGCAATTTACCAAGTTCTCCAATAATTTATCTGTTCCACCTGTCCAGTCTTAAACAGCCCATACCGCCCCCCGCCCCCCCCCCCCAAAAAAAAAACTGATTAATGAATTTCACACCGCAGTTCTGCTGAACATTTCTTTCCCACAAACGAGTGATGGAGAAGGGGAAGAACATGTAGGCCGAAAAGAAAGAAGTCAACATCAAGTTCAACAGCGTGCACGCGCTCATTAACATGACAATGGCGTCTGAGAGCACACAAAGTCTTTCTGAACAACAGACTCGGGCGTCAATGCGCTCCGGGACATTTTCCCAGGCTCCTGCAACAATCGCACAACTGTTTGCTTTTTCTGGAGGAGCGGGGATTACCTCCACAGCCCTATGGCTCAATATTTCATCTCTGAGCACCCGTGGAGATTAAATCATGGGGACAATTTGGTTAAAATGCGGCACATTAACTCCGAGCTAAAGACTTTTTTGAGCTACAAAAATACTGATTATAAATTGATGACCAGCAGAGGCTTTTTTGTGGCAAAAGACCAATAATAAATAAACTTTGATATAATATAGACGCTATATCATAACAACTGGGTATCTTTTAAATAGCTACACAGTTACTTTTTTGCTGCAAGAGGGAGTTGTTGAAGAATATTATACAGAATGAAAAATACATGGCCCGCACACATTAGGCTAAAACTAATCCACATCCCCAGTTGTTATTTGATGGTGTTTTAAAGACTTTAAGTAATGATCAAGATTTGTTAAAAATAGTAATCTCTTCTGCTTTTTGTATTAACCTCAGTTTATGGGCTTGACATTAGGTTTATCTGTCTCTTGTAGTAGCCTCTCCCATGCTAATATGGGTGAAGGAACTCGAATAACCTTAGCATTGTCAACTGATCACTGCTGTTCATTAATCTCAGCCTATGCAGTGCAGAGATACAATATAGAGAAAAGCAAAACAACCCATATAGTTTTCCCCTGGAGCCTACGAAACTAACAAACATCTTTTAACCCATTTTTTCAGCCCGAATGCTGGAGCTTGTTTGTAGCATTAACCAACAGTTAAGTAATAAACACAGTTAAATATACAATCCTCCTTGATGACAGTTTAACTTTGAGCATGGCAAAGAGTCTTAGATAACTTGATATATATGATCAGACCTTTTCACCTTACCGCTTTGGGGTGAGTCACAGATGAGACGAGTCAAGAAAGATTATCCTTTGATACAGGTGAGCAGCGCGATATGAAGTAAACGTGTACTAAGGGCAGGATCGGAGCCCAGGATAAGCGCCACATCTTCAATTGACCCGCAGGTTTGTGAAAGAAAAAGCGCCGTGATGAGTTGCGTTGCCTCGGAAACGCGCGCTCTGAGTTCCGCATCCACAAGGCGCGCGCCCAGAAACCGTTGCTATGTTGCACCTTCTCAACACGTCAAACCACAACGCAAGGGAAGCTCTGACTGGCTAACAGTTTCCACTCAGCCGTACGCACGCATGCGTCTTGACGTCACTGTCCTCAACGTTTTACGTTATAATGTCACACGACTCAGAATAATTCTTTATTGTTTAGTTCGCCCGGGTGTTGTATTTGCCTCCCTTGTTGTTTTAGAAGGACTAAAATATCTCAATAAATAAAACATAAAACAATAACCTTTCAATGTCATTGTGCATACTAAAAGGTCACTAATGCAATAACTGAAGTTCATTATCAGCTGTCCAAACTGTCTTGTCTTTTAACACACAAGTTTTGATCTTAAAGCTCGCATACAATGCTAATGCTTCCTATAGTGTATACTGACAGTACATCCTGTTATTAAACAGTCATAAGCTCATAGATAATGACTACACTATTCGTCTTGTTCACTGGTTGTTAAAGAACAGCAGGCGATGTCCTTAGTGGTGAAAGAAAGTAAATGAAATTTTAAGATCTATGCATCGTTTCTAGCTATAAACCTAAAATGTGAGGAAAAACCCACAGCTAATTTTAATCCAAAAATAATAATAAATCAAGCAATATAAACAAGTTACAATTATTATTATTATTATTATTATTATTATTATTATTATTATTATTACTAGAAGTAGTATTATGGGAGTAGTAGTGTAGTAGTAACAGTATATGAGTAAATACATTACCAGGTTTTAAGGTACTTCACTGCATCTATTCCGGATTTGAAATTAATAATAATAAGCATAATAATAATTATTATAATAATAATTAAAATGTTTATTATTATTATTATTATTATTATTATTATTATTATTATTATTATTATTATCATTTCAAGTCGTTCATCTTAAGTCGTTGTTCTTTTCCCACCAGTGTCTCCTCTCTTTTTTTTTTTTTTTTTTTTTTTTTTGGAAAGTAAAATTGTTCTATTTCATGATTCTTTAAATATTTCGTTTAATTTTAGGACAAAAAATAGTTAGAAAATTAATTTACTATTTTGGTAAGTAAACGACAATAACTTCAAAAGTGCCAATACAACGCTTATGATTTAACTATATTTTTGTTTTTTGAATAATTAATATCCTATATAAAGCCAATCATAAAACACCGAGTCAAAATTATAGGTAATCATGCGAGCTACAGAAGGCAGTTGACGGGATTTGGGGATGCGGAATCCTGTTTGATTCCCAGAAGTCTTTTAAGAGCTTATAAGACAGTTCTTTTATGTTAATTCATCTGTTTTTATTGCATATTGCATATTTTTATTTTAAAACAATGAATCGGTATTATTGTGTGGTTATTCTGAGAATGCACATAAAATCCCCAGAGTTTAATTTCCATTTGTTTTTTAATACAAATTCAATCTGAAATTTTCCTAATATGGATATTTATTAAAATAAATAAAACACATTTCACACATTTGTACTCTTTCATTTGGACTCTAGCACGCTTTGTAGATTTTAACATTATAAAATTTACATCCCAAGGTATAAGCGGAATCTCAGTGGATGATGTGGGCACAAAAGCAGACATAGCGACACCCATCGGCCAGAAGGCGTAATAAAAATGTTCACACTTCATACTCATGATGGCAAAGCTGTTGTACAGTATTACGCACAGCACATGCTCATGCGGGAAGATATGCAAAATATTTTGACGTTATTTTGAATTTTCCTTATTATAAACAGATAGCAGTTTCTTTTTATGAAACCATTCAAGCAATTAATTAAGGTACAGAAAGTATGAAAACCTCCTAAAATATTGCACATAATATAGCAAGTGCATATTATCTAGATATAAAATGAACAATTTGTAAGTTGAAGGAAATGACAAAATGGAAAAACAATATGTTTTCTATAATATGACACACGAATTATTTCTCATAGTTTAAGCTCTGATTTGATTTAAAAAAAAAAAAAGACCTATCTGGCAACCACGTGAATGCTGTCTGCAGGAATCTTCCAGTTTGTCCCCTTTTTTGTTTGGGGGATCTGGTGCATGCAGTTAAATGTGGACCAATAAAAAAAAATAAAAGGATAAAATGTTGGCCAGAGTAGGCCTGTTGAAGTAAAAATATGACATAAACATGAATATGAAGTGATCGCTTTTTTCTGGACATTTCGCACTTCTGGTGTTAAATCAAGTTATTTACAATAAATAAACAAACAAACAAACAACACACTGCTTATGTGGGGGAAAACAAACCTTTAAAAAATTTAGAATAACAAATAAATATTTATAACAAGTAAATAGATTCCTAAGGAGAAAATATAAAAAAAGAATTCTAATGATTTAAAGATGAACAGATTTTAAATGGCCATGTGTTAATAAAAGGGGCCAGAGAAGAGACGTGCATTTAATGTTATTTTAAAAAATCGTGAATACTCTAACGCTTCAAATTCTTCAGGTTAAAAGATAGGTCCTTACAACGTCGGGAAATGAATTTGAAGCACGTTGAAGCATACACATGCAGTATTTTTAACGCTAATAACGGTTCACATGCCATCGTCATAATAGGCATAATAGCTCTTATTACAGCATACGCTATAATGACCCTATAATAGAGTCTATATATATATAGGAGACTGAAATAATTCCTTTGATTTTGTATTGTATGATGTGGTGATTATTGTCATAGTGAAATTATTGCGCGGGCGTAATTGCAAGCATATGCAAGGAAGATGGCGTGTCGTTACATACATATTGTCACAAGCTATGAGCTGCTAAGAGCTCAGTACATTGAAAACAGCACCCCCATTTTCTGCCATGCTGTAATGCTTTGAGAGAGAGTGTTTTTATTATGGTCATTGGTCAGAAACCGGGTCTTGCAGGATGTCGGGTTTCTTTAACGCAGTTACAAAAAAAACTAAATTATCACAAGCATTTCAATGAATTCGTTGCATATACATCATATACATTTATCCCATCATTTGACAAACTAATCTGAACAATTTCCGTTAATATAATTTTCTTTTAGTGCTATCCAACAGTTATGACGTATAGGCACAAAAATCTTGTCGTACACAATAAACCCAGTGTTGATAAGTTTTTTGGAACAACCGCACACAGAAAGCTCTAAATTTAATGCTATATTAAATGAAACATTCAATAACAACAGCCTTATCGATATTATTGAAATTTTGGAAGCATTCATGTTTCTCTGCAACAGCGTGGTAAGTTTTAATGGCTACAACCTTGCATGCTTGTAGCTGTAAAACACAGCCTGACTATTCTGGTTATTCGCCAATAACCCATCAAGGGTTTTGGTTTATAACAATAATTATTAAATTAACATGAAACACTCAGTCTTCTCTATAATTAAATTCAATAATACCAATAATATTATCATTCTGATACAAAAAAATTTGACCTGAATTTTAGACTGGCTCCGATTTGCTCGTGAAATCAAACATTAAAATAGTGTATAGACATTTTTTTTTCTGTTTTACCTTGGATATATCACCAGACTAACAAATATGACCCTAATTAGTGTAAATCCACAGATTAAAGGAACAGCAGCACATTGTGCAACAGGTCTTACTTTTAAAACGCCAACTAAACACTACAGAGTGACCAAACGCTCCAATATTTTTTCAACCCTATTATTATTTATAAGAGTCGCGTAGATAGTTATCGAATCATTTGTTTTTCTAACAATACACTTTTTAGCAAATCAAGAGAAAACAGTAACTCTTTTAAATTTTACACTTGTAGTTGAAGGCACACGGTGCACACTGCTGAACATTAACATGCACTCAGGGTAAAATAACCAATACACAGCGAGAACTGGGTATCCATGTACTTTACTCTCTCATGTGTTACTAGCATGAAATTGACATAAATATATTTTCAAGAATTCTCATCCTAATCAGCTTTTCTTTTCAAATGACTTCCTAATTATCAATATTGTATTTGATAGCACTCACTCAAATTAAATAAGTAACATTTATGTTTTAAAATGATGCTTCTTTTGACAGTTGGGGAACTGAAATAAAGGAAATGGCACATCTGCAATGAGCCAATCGGTCAATTAATTAACGTATCAATCCATAAATACAAACATAAAAGTGGATATCTACTCACCCTCAGTGCGCCTTCAGCATTTCCAGGCTGTGGCTCCGAGAGAAGGGACTCGCACTGAGCTTTAATTGGCGCTGGGCAACATGTTATGGAAATGAGCACTCACATCAAGTCTTAAAGACTTATCCCGAATAAAAGAGGAGACGGGCCAAATAAATTCCAGATCTTTACCTCTGAAGCTCCCCTCGGTCAAGTTCAAGCGCATAGCTCCAGTCCCTTGGTACCCGGGTTGCCAGATTGGGAGAGGCTCCACCAGTCTGCGCTATATGCTTGTGAAAACTCGGCGCTGTTGGGCCCTGTGCACGTGCATCTGGGCCTCGATGTGTAACGTTATCTAACTTTAGTTTGAAACTGTTCACTTAAAATAATTGAAGTTTAATTTAAAATTTAACTTTTTTCTTGCAAGTTGTTTATATTTTAACGTCTGAGACATAAGCGTGTAATGTTTTAAAGCAGGCATTGTAAACAAATGAACCAATGATCATATTAAAAATAAAAATTGACAAGTAGATTAGATGTGATATCTGAGTATGTTGTTTTCTCTAATAAAATATTTAGGGGAGAATATTTCACACACAAACACATATTTTTCTGAAACGTAATCCACATATTGAGCCTGTAAGAGTTATTTGGTGGTGGAATCTTTAAAGTTTTTATGTGAACACCTTAGAGATATTTCCACGTTTTTGTGACTTTTTAGAGCCCAATATTACACAAATAACCTTTTGAAGAACTTCCTCCTATTATAAATGGTAAATATAACAAGATTGCTACATTATATTGCAACAGTGTAATATATTAAACATTTTTTCTCCATAACACACTGAAGCTAGTTTTATGTCTTTGTGGTGTGGTTTTAAAAATCATGTCAAGTCATACGTATTTACATTTTTACAAATAGGTGACTCGGCCATACAGTTTGTTGATGTTCTCAACACTATTTACAATTCTACAATTTGCTGAAGCACAAACCTCATTATCTTTAAATCCCATGAATACATTAAGGCGACTTTCCACCAAGAGAAGGATCTGGGTGTGTGGGAACGTGTGGGCGTATCCTAATTTACATATATTCAAATAAAGCGTGACTAATATGCATAACCATTGAACAATACATGCTCACTCCCACCAGCACCTCAGACTGAATCTTTCTCCTTAGAGGCCAAGCTTAGGACTGTGAGAAAAGTGAGGCCCATGTGAGGTATCATTTGTACACTGTATAATGTTTTGTTCTCGTTGCGTATGGGTGGCCATGAATTTGGCTTGCAAAATATCGTGTCATCTAAAGAGGTTTGGATTTAAAGTGATTCTGTTACTGCAAAAACAAAAATTAATTTTAAGGGTTTAATTGACCAAGGGAACTGTATATATGTAAATAGTAAATCCATTTTATATTATTTTATAGCACAGGCCTGGGTTTGATACCCAGCCAGTTCCCAAACCCCAGCCACTGGATGCAGTGCCGGTCCCAAATCCGGAGAAAGCGAGGGTTGCGTCAAGAAGGGCATCCGGCATAAAATCTGTGCCAGGCTTGTGTGCAGATTGGATGGTCCGCTGTGGTGACCCCTTGCTGGGAGCAGCCGAAAGATCACCAACCAACCGGTATTTTACAGCATGATGATGATCAAATACTTGAAAATAAACAATGACTTAGTCTAATTCAATCTCACAGGTAATTTTATGTGCAGAGCTAGCTAAAATAAATGGAGCATGGAGAAAGACATCTTACTTAATTAGCAAACATATCTGAATTTTATTTGAAAGCAAGGGAAAAAACTCTGGAACAAAGTTTTGACAAGTGAATCAGAAATAAATGTCTGTGGTTACACTGGGGATCAGTATGCAAACCAAAAATCAACTACAAGTACGGCAAAGTGCAAAGCATGGAGGTGAAGACGACAGAATTTGCCCCTACTACTCCTACTGCTGAAGAGCCTTTTGTGTCTGAATGATCTGAATTTTAAAGCTGAAAGGAAGTACATAATATAGAATGTAAAGTATAGAATATTATATTTACCTCCCAAAAAGAAAGAAAAAGACAGCTGAAAAAAATAGGCACCATCCAATGTGAAAAATAAACAGCTGCAAAATATTTTTTTTAATGATAAATCCGTTGTCTACACTGTTTGTCCTATATAGGATCATGGGAGCCTAGATTCCAGTGAACTCAGGGCACAAGGAATCCCTCCTGGGTGAGGTGCCAATCCATTGCAGGGAACAAAATATACACACTCACACATGTGGCAATCATGGGAAACAGCAAAACAGCAGACTACACTGCATGACTTTGGACTGAGGTAGGAAACTGGAGTGCCAGAAAGAAACCCCACAAGCATGGGGAGAACATGTAAACTCAGAACCCTCAACCCTGGAGGTACAGGATGGCAGTGCTTACCATAACACAATACTGTACATGCATTATATTTTCAACATTGTTTACATCATGGCACAAGGATGGCACCAAACAATGTACATTTATTACTGCAGATAAAGTATGACTCAACAATAAATTACAACTAACAACACTGTGCATGAATACAATGGCTTGCATTTACTTCTACAATGTTTGTAATGGATTTACAGTGCTTGATTTCCCTTGCTGATTAAAATAAATAAATAAATCAGTAATGTGACAAAAGCAAGCAATTATAACAAAGACGCATCGTCCTTTCAAACCCAAACTATATCCGCCAAACAAATGCAAGCACATGCCAGATTCTGATTTCAATAAAGCCAGCATGCTGGCAGACTTACAGAGGGGTTACTTTTCTGCGCATCAGTGAAGGAAAACAGCCCCGGTTTGAGCTAGCACATAAATGCACGGAAACAAAGAGCTCACTGCAAAGCTGCTGTTTTCTTTTATGCAGCCAAGTAGGCTATTTCCTATTCAGGGTGGAATAAAGGGCACCGCATTTCTGCACATTTCAATATTACATTTGGATTGTGCTCGTAATATGTTTGAGAATCACAAAAAGTGGTTTAAAATCACTTTCCACAATGTCAAAAAGAAAAAAGCTCTTGCTGTGGACTTCCTACATAATTTTGTGTAATTTCTCAGTGATTTCAGTGCACCATTGAAAGATGAGAGCGTGAAGCTAATGCAACATTTGCAACAAAATGATCTATTTTCAAAATGGAAGATTATTGGAGTAAAATTACCATTTCCACTTGGAAATCAGATAATTCCAACATTATGTCAATGCTCCTACTGTAAATATACCTTCTTCTTATTTATGTCAGAGCCTTGTATTTTCTATTCATTTCTTTTTCTTCAGTTTAACTATTTGTCAGATGTCGTAATTCAAAGTACCTTACAGTGAATTTGTTTGCAATATGCGTGGTGAAAGGTTCTACCTCCCGTCAAGAAACAAATGCACATGTAGGTGTAAGAAGGACAGAGAAAGCTATAATTAAGCACAAAACCTGTATGTGTTCACTTCTCTAGTCACATGGCTGTGAGTCAAACTATAAAACAGATGCAAACAGTCAAAGCAGGGTCTACAATTAAATTTCCTTATTTGTAATGGATACAGAACTTGTAAATCTTCTCACTGCAAAAAAACAACAACAACAAAATAACCGATATATATCAGCAAATAAAATGCATTTAGAAATTAAGGTCATAATAGCTAATGGTTAACCTCCTCATTTGGTGATCCAAAATATCACGGACATAAACTATGGATAGCTTTGCTCTTTTTGAAAATTAACTTACATTCAAATGTAATTATCAGCCTCCTGTCCTCAGTGAAATGATAGTGTTTAACCAAATAAAGACTGGCTGTTTACTGTATTATTTTCTTGACATTTTCTTGATTTTATATGATTACTGAAGACATGGTCCACAACTGGGACTTCTTCTCGTCACCTGGGAATGGGGCTCTAGTCAAACTTTTATATAACTTTTAAAAGTTTTTATTTGATTTGATTTTTTTTTTACCTCTAGCATGATAATGATCGAAAGCACAAACTGAAGTTAGCAAAGGTATGGCCTCAGAAAAAGATTTACCATTTTTCAACAGGCCTTGTCAGAGTGTCTGTCCAAACCTGTGGAATTATCTGAAGAGGGTTGTAAAGCAAAGTATTAGTTAAAGGGGTGCCACCATTTATATTCCAAGGTTATTGTAAGTACTTTCCTTTTTTTCTGGAATGTTTCTATTTGTTTTTCACTGGAACTTAGTTGGTCGCTAGATCACATAAAATTGATTTTGAATGGAGTTTCTCATGTGTATGTCTATGTTGCATGAAAATCAGGTTGGAGTGGTGTTGAGTACATGCAGTATGTCCATATTACCAAGACCTTTTTTGGACTTCTCAAGTTAAAGAAAATCTTTAACGTGAAACAAATTAAATATGTTTTGAAATATGAATTGTATTGAAATATTTGTGTTGTTGAAGAAGATGAAAAATTCTGCTGCTAACTTGATACTGTACCAATTTTTTCTAATGGCATTTAGTGTCCTATCAATTAGCAGTTTATGTCACAGTTATGCTGAGTTATGGTAGAGGCTCAACTAGTTGAGATGACAAACATCATAGCTATTATAGTGTATAATATCGAAATTAAATATGATGCTTTTGAACCCTATCTATTTTAGCAGAATGTACATACAGTACTGTGCAAAAGTCTTGTTCCTCCCCTCATTTCTTCATATTTTGCCTCCAAAAAGCCAGATTTTCTTGTATTTTGATGTAGTGGAAAAATAGTTCTCCAAGACTTTTTTGGCTGTCATTTTTGGCAAGTTTTGGGGTCCCATTTTTAGTCCAGTCCATATACCTGACCAGTTTCAAGAATGTTTTTTGTTTGATCATTCAAGCATAAAAAACATCTACCTTAATGCATGAACCAGAGAGAAACAGGTACAGATGATTATAGACGATCAGGCCGGTGATAATATAATATACATGTGATGCTGAATGCTGAGTGGTTGGAACAGACGAGAGGGGAAATGAGGTTCCTGCTGTTGTTATATAAAAGCGTGTAGCAGTAAAATATTTGTTTCTATTTATTTCATTCAA
Organism: Clarias macrocephalus; assembly: GCA_011419295.1. NCBI lineage: Eukaryota > Metazoa > Chordata > Actinopteri > Siluriformes > Clariidae > Clarias > Clarias macrocephalus. The sequence continues at coordinate 94,927 of JAAGKR010000957.1, forward strand.
TCAACATGATTGAATTAAATTTTAAATTAAATTACTTTAAATGCTATGTAAAGACGTTTAAAATCATGTTTTCACTTTCTTTCAAACTGCTCTTTTATGTGAACTCTACTTTGACTGAAGAGAGACTGAAAAGAGATCTTTTTGACTGATGATGTCTCATCTTTGCAAAATCTTTTAGTATTTGCCTTTGTTTCTTTCTTTTTTTTTTAACTCTGTCATTTTCCTTCCTCAAATACTGTATTATAACATCCCTAGTCCTATGACTGGCGCCTTTCAAAACTGTGTGGAAATGTTGGAGAAAATCCTGCATATTAAAAAAACCTAAAAAGCATTTATTTTTAAAAGATTTGTCATGTTATACAAATAGTTTTAACTAATTAAATATTGTTTTGTCATTTAAACATTCCACCATTTAAATTATTACACATTTATTGTGATTATATAACATAAAATACAGCTCTTGAAAAAAGATATCACTGCAGATTTTTCTTAAATCAGCACCTCGACAAGTCTAGTAACCATTCCATTCAAGTGTCTGTTGTATTCCAACACAAGCACACATCATTCTGCTTTATAAGATGCTGTTTATGTGAGCATGTGAATCAAATCTTATTTAATGAGGAGATGTATTAAAAAACACTGCTGTAATCATAACTCTCGTCATGAAGTGTGACCAGCTGGATGGCAGAACAGTGATAGTAGCTCAGGTAATTGGAATTGAAAAATAACCACTGACCCTGCCAAAAGAGTTTGTTTGAAGAAGAGAAAAGTTCAATCCTTGCTTTATCACAGGGATACAGCAAACATCAGGTTGCCTCCATCCATAATACTTCAAAGATGGCAGTAGACAAGAACAAGGTCAAGCAACTGACACTGAGGACAACAAAGCTACAGACTGGCAGAGGGCAAAAACAAATCTCTACTGACAGGGATGACTGCAAACTCATTGAATGTCACTCAACGACTGTAGAATGACATCGAGTGACCTTCAAACACAGTGGCACTGACGCTTAAGTGAAGTGCACAGTATGGATGGTTCAAAAAAGGGTCCCAGAGGCAGGGCTGAACTAATGCAACGAGAAGAAGAGCCAGGCTGAGGTTTGCAAAAGCTTTAGCCATCATCCAGAGACCTGGACCAGGCCTACAAGCCACAGTGTCTCATATCAACTTTGAAATTTGGAGGAGGATGGGTGATCTAGGCTGCTTTTGCAGAGGTAGAATCAGACAGATTTTGTGAAGGAAGCATACTGTAAATCAAACAGGGTTTGATCCTAATGTACAGGTTATCCTGGAAGAATATTCGCTTCCTTTAGCTCTGATTATGTTCCTCAAGTCTAAGGACTGTTTTTATCTAACAGGACAATGATCCCTGCCAAACAGCCAGGTCAATTATGGTGTTGCTGGTTACCGCCAGATCAAAGCCCTGTCATCGAGAGCCAATCTTTAGATCGGAATCCCGCAGAAAACCTCCGAAACGTTATCGAGAGAAATGTGGATGGTCACAAACCATGAATATTTTATAAGCTTGTGCAGAAATTTACCCAACAGTGATGTGAAAGACTGGTCGAGAGCATTGCAAGACATATGCATATTGATTGCAAAGTTGGGTTATTCTACCAAATACTGATTACTGAAAGTTCCTTAGTTTAGGCATTAGCATAAGCAATATTTTTGTTGTTGTTGTTGTTGCATTATTCAAGATCTGCAAACAATGCATCTTCTTATTTTGATTTGTCATCATTTTCTTTCTATAAATGGACTAAATAGCAATATTTTTATTTAGAATATGGGAGAAATGTCAGTAGTTTATAGACAATATATTTTTATGTCTTGCACAAATGAAGATCACATAGTTTATTGATTTATAAATTTTCATAGTCAATCCTTTAGGGTGGGGCTTTTATTTTAATAAAATTATTATTATTATTATTATTATTATTATTATTATTATTATCCTAACTGTAGTCCTATACATTTTTTATCCAAAGTAAACTTCATACTCACACATATATACAGATATCGCCGGTGTAACCGCGTGATGACCTGGCTCACCTGTGCACCTGTACAGATATGTACTGTGCTCCTCTTGGCTCGAACGCCATTTTCAAGCATTACATTTGAATCAGTTTATTACTTTTTAAACAGGAAACCGCATGACGCATTCAGAAAACTAAGACTACGTTAGCAGTTACTTGAGCAGCGTGTGCCTATTTTTATCCATCTGCATTTGCGTTCAGAGCTAAAAATCGGCGATGTGTATCTTTGGGCCAACCGTCTTTCACCTCAGTGATGGTTCTGACCAATAGGATTCCATATCTCTCGCAAATCCCGCCCTGCAACGCAGGGTCACGATGTCATTCAAAACTCATTCAGCTGTTTCTAGTACTCAAGTGCCTGCAGTGCAGTAGGTGCTGAGCGCTGTATGGGACCACGCACGTTAATTAAATCTGCTAATACGCCAAAATGGTAAGTGCATTTAAAACAAAGTTGTTCCTTTTATTTTCCGGTCTCCTTTTATACTTCAGAAATATAGTTATCTTAGCCTGTGTTAGCTGTAGAGATGCTATGCTAGCTAGGAGACCTTTAGCTGCTAGTTGGTTTGCTCGCTAGCTTGTTGAGTCAAATAAAAATAAAATAAGCAGTATCAAGAACATTATACAAAGTATAGAATGAAACCTTTTGGTTGTTTCTTTAAAAAGTCTTCCGGTTTATCATCTGCAGCAGCCTGGCTAGCATCTTAAGACTAGTTATAGAGAAGCTGCATTAGCTAAGGCTAAATCTGTACTACTCCCTACTCGAGTGCACTACACAGGTTATTATAATAATGGCTGATGCACACTAGCTAGTGCACTGTGTTTTTAAAGTGGAGCTATTTGGGATGGTTTTCCCTTACCAGTGCTGAAAGTTATCAAATCTGATAGTTTTATGTTCATATGCTTTCAGGAAAGCTTATCACAGCAAGTAAAAGATTAAGCCGACAGGTTAAAACTATGCAGATCATGATTATGGTGTGTGGTGTGTGTGTGTATGTCTCTCTCTCTCTCTCTCTCTCTCTCTCTCTCTCTCACACACACACACACACACACACACACACACACACGTGTGTGTTATTAATAAAGTTTGTCGTTTCCATTACTGGGAATATAGATCTATCAAGACCCAATAAACACTTTTTTTCAAGTTAAATCAATGTTGTCATGCTTTCAGGTTGCAGAAAATATATAATTTGTCTTTGGTGTTTATTTTTTCTTGGGTAGGCACTGATGGGAGTTCAGCTGGTTGTCAGCTTGCTGGCTGTCAGCATAATGCAGAAAATGGCCCCGCATTGCTCCTTTGCACGCTGGCTTTTATGCAATGGCAGGTGAGTGTCAGAGCTTTACGGATGATTCTTATTCAGCATGCATCTGTCATCATTACCAACAGTTGTTTCTTTCAGTCTCTTAAGGTTCAAACATCCTTCAGAAGGAGAACTTTGTGCACTTGCAGGCAAGCAGATGCCCAGCAAGACTGGCAGGAGAGACAGGTGAGAGCTGACCTGATCATGTGTGTGCAAAACTTTCTGTTTGTCGTTCTTGCTTCCTCTAACCTGGGCTGTTTTCAGGAGGCAGAATGGCCACGGAGAGACCAAGCCCCTTACAGTTCCGAAGGACATTGATTTACACTTGGAGAGCACACCTGTGAATGTTATAGATGCTCTGGGTAAGGGTGCATAAGATTTTGTAAGATGTTTACTTACATAAATTAATAAATTCATACATTTGGTAAACTAGATAACTACAATAAAAGATTCATGGTTTATTCAGTAGTGTAACAAGTAGATAACGTTATTTCACTAAAATATCTGTTTTTCTTTGCATTTTTCCAAATTATTTAAAATGCTAAGAGCAATGCAAGACATATTTGTCCTTAATGATTCTGTGTAGATCTGGCTGTTGGTCGTAGTAATTTAATCTAAAATACACAGAGAGAGAAGAAGGAACGTCACATGCCAAAAATCTCAGAAGTTAATCAGTAGAATGAATGGCGCATTTAAAATATTGAACTATTGGATCCAGAGATTTAGTTGACTGTTTTTTTATTTTATTTTATAATGATCATTTTAAATGACATTTTTACTTTTTTTCATCTGCTTATGGTTACATTACATTAATTATGGAAAGTGAGGGAAAGATGTGCATTCCTGATACTACTATACTTTATACCCACATATTACCCCTCAGCATCTTGTTAGTCCTGTTCGTCATGTCCAAAAAGATGACACTGGAGACTTCTACTAAAATTGCTATAACAAATTCATGCACTTTTAATTAATTTTGCTACTATAAAGAGGTAGCATATTAGAGGAAGCACATCAATATACACCTTGGACATGAAACTATTGGTTGAACTGCTCTTAGAGGAATTTAATTGGTACATTGTGACCATTCAGAATTAAGCTGTGGTTTATAATGTAAAAGTATTGTATAACACTGCTTTATATGTTTTTAGCGATTCTCAGTGTGTAGCACGCACCATAGTTCTGTTGAGGTAGGCTAAACAGTTTTCTTTATTTACCAACAATTTAGCAACTGCTTAAAACCAAAATAATTTTAATTATCAAACTAACTACAATCTGATATGATCAATGACAATAGAGTTAAGAGCTGGGCTTTACATGGACCTTAATATTGCATTAATATTGGGAATAATAGCTAATTCAGAATAAAATTATGTATCATTTAAACATTGTCATTTGTCCTGGCTAATCAGGACAAATTTTAAGTTGAAATGAGAGGAGTGGTGTAAACCTTTTGATAATCTGTTCAGTAGCTAAATATCATCCATAGCCAAGTAAACAATTAAAAATAATCTAAAATATTATTTCTGCACGTTTGCCCTACGTGGAGGTAATATTAGGTGATGAGTTTCCAGGACGAACATTTTGCTTCAATTCCTTAGCAGTGAGTCTCTCACACCATTATTAGCTTCACACTACCTCACACTTCCACAGCCTCCTGGTGTTTTGTGGTGATAGAAGTACTCTGTCACACCATATCACAAGCAGTGAAGCTCAATCCATTAATTATAACCAATCATAATGCATAAGGTGGGATTGTCAGAAAAGATAGTAGCCTGAACTAACTCAAAGTAAACAAACAAACAAAAAAAATGCATTATTTTTCAGTCCAACACAGCTAATGTGGCAATGTACTCTTAACACCCACAAGGTTTAATGTTATATCGCTGTCATGGTGCTTAGTTGTCGGGCGCTTTCCACATTAATCATTCTAGTTTGTTTTGTGTGTGTGTGTGTGTGTGTGTGTGTGTGTGTGTGTGTGTGTGTGTGTGTGTGTAGTTTTGCGGTTCTTCGTGGAGTACCAGTGGTTGATCGACTTTGCCATCTATTCACTGGGCATCTACCTTTTCACTGAGGGCTACTATTTTGTTGTGGATGCCAGTAAAGAGGTCAACATCGGGGCCATCTGGTGTGTACTGATGGTGTTCTTTTGCCTGTATCCTTGAAACCTTTCCTGCCATGCATGCAATGAGACGGAAAAAGGTTTAACCTAAACCAATCAATTATGTTTAGTTATGCATCAACATTCAAAAAGTATTGATAAAATCTAAGAAGAGTGATGTGATAAGTGATGCATATAAAAACTTGTTAAAATCAGTCTTCAGCTCTTCTTCTCCAGGCTTTTTCCTCTTTCTGGGTACTCCTACTTTCCTGTCTTTCTTATAATCCTTGACTCAGGTTCCCAGGAGGACTCTGCATGTGCTGATGAGCCACTACTTCCGCTCAGACGAGGGCGGAGAGCGCTCTGTGTGCTTGGCGTTTGGCTTCCTCTCTTTGCTCTTGGCCATGTTGGTGCTGGTGGTGAGAGAGGACTATTTGGAGTTTGGCCTTGAGTCTGGTACAGCCTTAGATTTGTTTACTTAAAATCAAGCAGGCCTTTATTTTGCCCTCAGCCTCAGAAGTCAATTTCTGACATTTCAGGTTTCACCAGTGTTTTTGATAACTTTGAAGCTTTTGCCAAACAACAAGGATTTGAGTGGTCGTAAGTTGTTTATCTACTTTTTGTTGTCTCTTGAGTACACAGTAACAGTATGTCCTGTATCTGAAGGTGTTTTATTTGCATTTTGTAGCGTTCCTTTCACCAAACTGGGAGTGAAGTTGGGCTTGGCTTTCATTTGTGCCTTCCTTGGAGCGCTGCTTGTTTTCCCTGGACTTCGCTTAGCCCAAACGCACTTAGACGCTGTACAGATGAATGCTAATAAACCAATCATTCAGTAAGAACATCATTTTTTTTCTGTGTGTATGTGATTTTTAAATGTACAGTATATTCACAAATTATGTAAGTTAATTGGTTTGTTTGTGTTTACAGAATTCTTCTGCACACCAGTTTTTTGTCTCCGTTGGTTATAGTTGTGTTCTGGATCAAGCCTCTTGCTCGTGACTTCTTAGGAAACGCTCCTATGGGAAAGACTTCAGTCACTTTGTGAGTACTGTATGCGTTTTGGGTGACATCACATTCTTTTTGGAACACAGAAAAACAGTTCGATAGGCCTCAATTCATCGCGTTACAGTTATAGTCATTTGGATGTGAAATACGAACTTCACTTGTATTTTGTTACTACATTTTTAATACTTTTTATCTGTATTTATTAGTGTTAGCTAGGTCAGAGCTGTTAAACTTTACAAATAAAAATCCAGTAATGTAATCCACCCTTACTGGTACATTGGTTGGAATTGAGAAATAAGTTATCAGTTACAAATTTCACTCTCTTCTTTCCTCGGGGAAATAGCCCTACAGTCATGTGTAAAAGTTGGTACCCCTTCTTTTTATTCTTTAATTTTTTAAATTTTTTAATTTATTTTATATATAATCTGATCACATCATATCTCAGTATTCGGCAAATGCATCCTTCGACGGAAATTTTTTTTTTCATCATCAATCAGACTTTGTATGAGTCTCAGCTTCCAACTTTGGAATGTTTTTCTGGAATGTGTTCATGGAACAAACTGTGGAATTTGGCCCTGATTACTTACATTGTACTCGTATTCCGGGTGACGAACTTCACAGAAAGTGAGCAGAGCACAAAAATGTTTAACAACCAAGATCTATGGTAATTTAATTATACAGTATGCACGTCAATTTTGATTTAAGACAGACTTGAAAAAACGTAAAAATCTCTTTAATCTATATTTTGTCGATTGATTAAATTTATTTAATTTAATGGTCAGTTTTCGATTCTGAATTGATTCATACTTTTTAAATTATTTTGATAAACTTGCAAATGGGATTTAAAAAATATTTTTGTATCATATTAGTTTATTTGTAATTTTTATATCATATTAGTTTATTTATTGATTTTTAAAAAAATCTTTTATATGATAATGAAATGCAAATATTTGAACCAGTTATGCAAAGCTCATGGGGATTTGCCAAGTCAGTGAAAAAAAAAAATCTAATCGTTATTTTCATCAGTCTCATTTAGCTTTTTTGTCAGATTTATATTGGCTCTCCTTGTGTTCAGCATGAAATTGAACTAATGTGAGCTACAACATAGATGTCTGATGCTTTGTCTCGAATGCTCTGGTGCTTTTGCTGCACCACACAGATCTGATCCACCCACTCTATGCAAAGATAATGTCCTCTTGCAGCTAGGCACTGTTGCGCAACTAGTGTTGTTTCACTATTACACCCACCTCAGTGCTTTTGCTTTAATCTTAAGTGTGTGTGTGTGTGTGTGTTCCTCAGGCTTTCCAGCTCAGCCTTCGATTCAGTGCGTCTGTGGATGATCGTGGGGTTGTGTGCCCTGAGGCTGCTGCTCACTCGCCATCATCTGCAGGCTTACCTGAACCTCGCCCCCAAGTGGGTGGAGCAGATGAAGAAGGAGGCGGGTCGTATTGCTGCTATTGACATCCAGAGAAAGGCATGAAGCAGCTGTCCTAAACTCTAAACATCCATAAGATGGACAAGAGTATTTTTATTCTTTTTATGTCGGAGCTGTAGCATAGGTTTATTGATTTTATTATGAGCACTTGATTTGTTTCCTAACCTGTGCAAATTTAGCCTGAATCAAATTGGCTAATCAGGGCGTTTTTCAATAATCTAATACGCACAGATCTTGCATTAAATGCACAGATGCTTTAGGTCATAATTAATTAATTTTCCATTTATTTCTGTTTCCTCAGGTGACCCGTGTGTACTGTTACCTGACTGTAGTAACACTACAGTACCTCATTCCTGTTCTGCTCGTGCTGTTCTCAACCCTGGCTCTAAAGACTCTAGGTAGAGTTTCACTTATTATCAGACATGAATTTCCTCATCAGTTGTCGTGACTATAGGATGTTACTTTTGTCAGATTAATAATTGAGCCCATTGATTGTCTTTAGTTTGGCAGATTTGCTCAAACAGTATTGTCTTGTTTTTTTGGCCTGAGCAATATAATATGATGTCGGTGTAGTGATAAATTACATTGCAATACAATTGACAACACAAAGTGTATTTCGTAACAGTGGCCATCTGTTTGTTATATACAGTACAGACCAAAAGTTTGGACACACCTTCTCATTTAAAGAATTTGAATTTGTATTATGGCAAGAAAAAAGCAGCTAAGTGAAGAAAAAATGAGTGGCCATCATTACTTTAAGAAATGAAGGTCAGTCAGTACGAACAATTGGGAAAACTTTGAAAGTGTCCCCAAGTGCAGTCACAAAAACCATCAAGCGCTACAAAGAAACCGGTTCACATGCGGACCGCCCCAGGAAAGGAAGACCAAGAGTCACCTCTGCTGCGGAGGATAAGTTCATCCGAGTCACCAGCCTCAGAAATCGCAGGTTAACAGCAGCTCAGACCAGAGAGCAGGTCAATGCCACACAGAGTTCTAGCAGCAGACACGTCTCTAGAACAACTGTTAAGAGGAGACTGTGTGAATCAGGCCTTCATGGTAGAATATCTGCTAGGAAACCACTGCTAAGGACAGGCAACAAGCAGAAGAGACGCGTTTGGGCTCAAGAACACAATAAAGAACACAAGAAAGAAAACTCTTTGAATGAGAAGGTGTGTCCAAGCTTTTGGTCTGTACTATATATACAGTGTGTATGTGTGTATGTATAGATAGATAGATGGATGGATAGATATGTTTATCTAATGCATTTTTTATATGCACAACAAAACAATACACATTTGCACTTTAATTAATAAAAGAAAAATGATAGATCCAGGTATGTTGATGCAGTAAATCCAGTTGTTTTACTTTCAGTTGTAACAATTTAATAGTTGTATTTACTATTACAAGTTATCGACAGTATTTAACATAGAGGTCACTGCTAAAGTGTGCAACATACAAGGGTTGTAGAGCAGGATGCCGAAGATGAAAGCTTCGACAGCCAGGTTTGTTTTATTTTCAAAATTGCAGGTACAAGGTGAGTTTTTCAACTACAATTTGCCCCTGCGGTGCTATAAAGGTGCTGCAGTACTGAATGTCTATGGCCAACACATGCGCACACACAAGTGTACTTTGCCTAGCAACAGCTTTAGGCCAGATGTAGCATCTTTTGCTTTAGGTCAGAGAACAACCCTCAGAGACTTTGAAAAAAAAAATCCAAGTGATTTAAGCATTAAGATGTGACGAAAAAGTATATGATGGCACAGAACATGCAAATATTTCATGCGTATATATAGGACCAGTGTGATCAGTGATGGGTCTCAGTGTCAACCAAGTCTTTTTTTTTTAGTTATTTGCTCAGGTCTCATTTAAGGCTGTTTAACCATTAAGGACAATTTATGTCCCACTTTGCTTTAGCCCAGAGAAACTGAGCCGTTAGCTTGTATGTGAGTTCTGTGTAAATGTATTCGGTGTGTCTGTATGCCCTGAGTTCAGTTGGTTCAGCTCTCTAAATTCCACTTCAGTGCTACAATGAGTTTACACGTAGAAAATCTGATAAACAGAATATATGAAAATGCAGATTTTGCAATAATTTATACAGCAAATGTTCAAAGGTAACCTGATAACAGGAAAACACAAGCTAGTTGATAACTGAATTTCATTCTAACCCTATTATGTATGCATTTCCAGAGTAGGACCATAACTTGCAAAGAAAGCCACGGAAAATAAAGGATGCCCTTTTTTTTCTTCGGGTCTATACGGTGTATTGGTTATAAGAATGCACTTGGACATACTTTTCTTTTTTTTTGTAAACATGCAACCATATATAGAGACCAAAGTGTAATGAAAATGAAATGTTTGACTGTCCAGCAACATAAAAAAAATACATAAAAACAGAATTTACTGCATAGAAATAAAAAGACTGTATGTGAAATAATGTGCACATTCGTGCAGTTGCAATGCTCTGCTGTACAACACTGAGCTGAGGTAGTTACAGTGGAAAAAGCTAACAATGTAATAAATATTTATAAATATGGGTTATACTGTGTGTATTGATGGGAATATTGTGAATGTGTGGGTGTTGCGCACAGAAATTAAAGGCCTATATTTATTTATGTTTGTGTTAATGCGTAAAAACACATTAACACTCATAAGCTTGAAGTCACTCAAATTGCTTGTAGTTGGTCTCTTGCGCTTGTGTACTGACCGATGCTTTTGTAATTGTTTGGCATTTTCTTTTTTGTTCTGATGAGAAAATGTAGTAGATACATACTGTACATATTTTCTAAAACTAACTAGTAAAGAACAGATGAAAGAACGCACTAATCAGTGTGAAATTGGTTGCTTGATTTGCATGCGGTGCTAGGCTTCTTTTGTAGCTTTGCATCAGATCAGCCAATTGCATGGCATCATTGCAGTGCATAAAATCATGCAAATACAGTGCAACAGCTTTGGATAATCTTCATATCAACCATCAGAATGAGGGGGAAAATGTGAACTCAACGATTTTCTTGCAGTCTCTAGAGTTTGGTGCAATAACGGTAAAAACAGAAAACATTCAGTAAGTGGCAGTTCTGCGGATGGAAACATCTTGCTGATGAGGGAGGTCAGTAGAGACTCGCGCTGACAAAGGCTACAGTAACTCAGATTACAGTAACTATGTACAGTTTTGATGAGCATTTCTGTTGCACATGTCCAAAATTGAGGTAGATGGGCCAGAGCAGAAGGACCATTGGCTGGCCAAAGCTGAATAGTTGAAGACTTGTAAAATGTAGCCATGTCTGATGAATCTCCATTTCTTCTAAGGTTCTTAGATGTTGGTGTTAGAATTTGGCACCAACAGCATGCCTTCATAGACCCATCCTGCCTTGCGGTAAAAAAAACAAAAAAACTTTGCTTTTGGGGAGCCGCTGTGGCGTGCCTGATTCTTGTTAGTGTGAGCGTGAGATGTCCTATGGTGCCCTATGTTACCGTGTGTTGTCTCTCAAGGCTCTGTACTGTAAACTCTTATTCGGCACCATAATCGATAAATATCATTTAACTGCCTGCAAAGAATGCACATAAGATTTTGACTCCCTGTCTCTGATTGGTTTGATTTTCCCTAGGTGATTACTCATGGGGACTGGGTATGGAGACTCCAGGTGTAACGCAGGCACCAGTTCTTCCCACCTCTGCTCCTCCTTCACCCAGCTCAGGAGATGAGGATGATGTAGAGGACATGGAGGAAGATATCCAAGTCACCGTAGCCCACCTGGCCGAGGTCTTTTCTGCACTACGTTCTGTCCTCACTCCTGTCTTTTTCCGGGGGATCTTTGCCTTCCTTACTTGGTGGGTGACAGCCTGCCAGCTCATCAGCAGTCTGTTTGGCATCTACTTTCACCAGTATCTCATGCAGAGCTGAGCAGAGCCGAGGAATGCCCCCTGTGTGCAATTCGCGTGTACTGCAACAAGCGAAACGAGCTCTTGAGGGAGAACACTTGGTGGGCTCAATCAGCACACACTAGGTGTGTTTAGGCCTCAGAGGGTTTGATCTTTCCCAGAGGTGGTAATGTGTTTGGTCTAAGCCAAACAGAATGCTGAAATATTGATTTTGAAGCATTTTTATTAAAACAGATGAGTTTGATTTTGCTACACATTTTTAAATCAAATAGAGAAAGTGCATTATGAAAGTTGTATGACGGATGTTTTATTTGTGTGTAAGACTTTACTACAAATTGAATCACTTAATTTTGTCAGAGTTACTTTGTTATTCACAATTAGTTAAAGTTCATGTGATGTACAACTAAGTGCCTGGTATCTCAGGGATTTGAATTCAGTATTTTCTCTGCCGGCACTGAACCAATTATAAACTGCTTACCTTGATCCTGGAATTTTAAACACAGCGGCACAAAATAGCAGATTGCAGGTTTGCTCAATCACTCCTGTTTTCCTTAAACTGAGTGCTGATGCATTAAATGTTTTGGTACTTATTCAGTATTTTTATCCAGTTTTGCTGAATCCTAGAATCAATCAAAAATAACAATCAATCAAATAACAATCAATGTTTAGTTTAATTATTTTTTGTTTTAATGTATTTATTTCTCCTGGTCCCATTGACTGACCAAACAATTTAGAATAAGGAGATCTGAGTGGTTTTTACAATAAAATGCATGGTGTGACAGAACTGTTTAACAGAGAGTGTGTTTTATTAAAATTCAGAATGCCGCGAAAGTGCTTGCAGTTTTAAAAATTGCCTGCTTTTTTTCCTTAACAAAATTTCAAAGGAGAAAAAGATATTGCTTTGGTTCACTCTTTATATCCTATAGTGCATAATAGTATTTGGAAATTCCCAGTCAGGATTTATTTCCTGTAGGCTTTTATGATACAGCTATACTATAACTCTAAAACTCCAAATTCATGCAAAACATAAGCTTACATAAGCTCTGTGAAATAAAGCAGTTGTGACAATGGCTATATGGTTCTTACATTTTCTTAATAGCACTGCTGTTATATGAGCAGCAGTGATGATTATTTTAGTGTTCCTTTAAAAATAGTCCAACTTTTTTATTTATTTATTTATTTTCTTTAATCTAATGTTTGCTATCTTTGGGGTGTGTGAGATTATACTAAGAATAAAAAATTTTTTCAAAGTGTTAGCAACGCATTAGCAGAGCAGTTATAATAGCAGAAAATGTAAAAAAAAAAAAAAAAATCCAAGCATTCTAAAAATCTATTTCCTTACTGTATCATACTGTTGAAATATTTTATTATTTGTTTTATTAAATCAGAATAGAAACACAGCGTTACGTACTTCGCATATGAGCGCACGTGAACCCCAGAGTGACATGACGCGATTACACTTCACACACATCTGACCACAGCTCAGTCTCCCACAGTTTCCGGAGCAGGTTACCGGGTGGGAGTTAGGCCGTTGTAACTCATCAGCATCTCCACCCTGTGCTAGTTCAGCAGCTCGGGGGGCTCCAGAGGTCATGTCTGGGCTCCTCCCTAGGGGTCTAGGGCTCGTCTGCATTGCCCATCAGCTCAATAGGCCTCAGTCTAGTCCCTATAGCAACAGCCTTGGCCTCCTTGCAGATGCTCATAATGAATGTGATTATACAGATACGTCAACCCTATCGTCTTCTACTTCATCACACCATTCACTCGTCCCAGACGCGCCAACAGCCGCCCTGATGTGGGAAAGCCGTTCAGGTTGACTGGGTGCTCGAGGTCTGTTAGAATGCTTATTGACAACTGAAGCCGCATGGAGGTATGCAAATTGTGATTGGGGTGTATGTACTGTAGTGTCTTTTTAAGAGTAATTCTGCCCAGTGGTAAAAGCATCAGGACAGGGTTGGTTTTTAAAGTGATCAAATAAGGTGTGTAATAGCATCCATAATAATTGAGGAAATCAAGGACATTCTAATGATCTATTAAAAATTGAAGTTATAAAGTAAAAAAAAAAAAATAAGTGAAGAATTTTCTTCTTCCTGTGATCTTCAGGAATTGTTTCGTATTATGCAGCTTCTATTTACACTTTTGACTTCTTGAATACACTGTCCGAAAAAAAAAAAAAGGCACTTCATAAGGGTCAAATTATTAGCCTTCATTAAGTACCTGCATCAAGTTAATTAGAATTGGGTTAAGATCTCTTCAACACAATAAAACTTGTAAGAACTGTCCTTAACCTTCAACTTCATGGAAGAAATGTGGTAAGATTTTCATGAATGTAAATCATATGAATGGAAATGGACTGATAGATGCATGATTTAAAAAAAAAAGAAAGAAATAAAAAAACTGGCAGTAAAAATCACAACTATGTTTAATAGTTAATGTTGGAGCATTTCCACACGCATCATGTGTTGAGAACTCACAAAATTGGGACTAAACAGCTGTGTGGCTATAAGAAAACCACTTAGGCAGACAGCAGACTAATCAGGAAAAAATGCTAGGGAGTATAAAGATTGCTTTCTTCACAGGCTGAAAATATTTTTCTGTAATGTTATTGATTCATTTGAAAGTTATGCTTGAAAATATTACATGGTTTTGTATATAATACATACTTATGCAGACATTATAAACATCTGCATTATTATATTATATTACATATAATGTTTAAATGGGCCTAAATAACTGCAAAGGATACAACCAGCTAAAGAACATCTTAGCCATCGGACCTGACACCTTGTGCATCGTTCTAGGTCAGATTCTTTATTAATGTCAAACATCATCACACACAAATCATGTCATTGTTCAGACAAACACCCTGCAGTTCTGGACCAGACAGACAAAACAGATGGCTACACTGCCATGTTGCAGAATTATTCATGAATGCTTATTAACACACAATTAGAAAATGATCCAGAATAGTGACAATGACTATTATGGTATTAAGACTAAATCCTTATACAGTACATGCATCGAGACCCCTGTGACTGTTTACCATTTGTGCATACCATTTGTGTCTCTGATTATTTATTTTTAAAATTTTAATATTATATATATTATTTATATTTTATTTATTTACTAATTTATTATTAAATTACAAATATGTATGTAAAGTACAGGTAAAACTCATTCCAAACATGAGTTAATTTTCCTTTGCAACAATGCATATTTTAGATGAACCATTAAAATATTATTTAATTTATCTCCAGAAAATAGTTTTGCCTGTTTGAGCCAACTATCACTACACGTTCACAATATAATCATTAAATAACTTTT
Organism: Clarias macrocephalus; assembly: GCA_011419295.1. Lineage (NCBI taxonomy): Eukaryota > Metazoa > Chordata > Actinopteri > Siluriformes > Clariidae > Clarias > Clarias macrocephalus. Next base: position 110,005 of record JAAGKR010000957.1, read on the forward strand.
CATTCATGTATGAATCCATTTATCGTCATATGCTTGCAATACTCCGTTCCATGAAGCATTCTTTATTTCAGTTTCAATCACCCTTAAGTCTATTTCCCCCTCATCTTCTATGATGTTGTAATTCTATCTGCTGAGATTGAACAATTACATTTAAGTAAATCATTCAAATGTCCCCAATGTTCTCGTTTCATTAGCTTTAATGCTAGTGAACAACAATTTGTGTATTTGCTAAGTCTGTGCTTAAAACTGAACATATTACTCATCTAAGAGCATTAAGCAATGTTGTATGAAAAAGGAGAGGTTGTTGCATGTGGTGGAAAACGTTTTATTTTAGCAAAAGGCTTTTTTTTTTCTTTTTAGAGAAAACCACATTAGCCATTAGCGCATCTGAGATCAGGAACAACTCGACAGGTTTTGCTGCAAATGTACAAGGCATAAGGCTTTCCATGATTCATATTGCTTCATTCACATGCTGATACTAATAATACGCAACTCAGCCACACACCAAGTGTAGAAACTACTTTTTATTTTCTTTTTATTATTATTTTTTTTTTACAAAATGGAAACAATCCACACAAGCTAAAACTGAGGCAAATGCCCTGTGGTTGATATGTGCTGCCCTCTTGTGGAAAAACAGTGAAAAGCCTATAATAATAATAATAATAATAATAATAATAATAATAATAATAATAATAATAACAATAAAAAAGCCTGGCTTTCTTTCATAGACAGAAACAACTCTATATAATTGACACAGTGCGAGCAATAAGGAGAACAAAAACGATAACTATTATAATTATTCTTATGCTAAGTATATTCATTAAAATATTAAAAACATAATTTCATAATAAAATAAAATAGTCATGATCAACAGACAAGTATAAAACAGTTGGATATTTCAGTCCATTTACGGCCATGTATGCAAAATATATGTACAGTGTGTTTAAAAAAAAATTATGAAAATAGATTTCAGAGACATTTCTGGACTACAGTCATGTAACAATGTGCCCTGTGTTTTATCAGAAAGCGCTGGTGTGTAATGGGTATCATATTTCAACAAATCTTTAACATTTTCTTGGCCATTCAATAAAAGAGAGAGAAATCCAACGGGGGGAAAAGGCAGTAAATGAGCTGCAGTACAGATTGATGATGTTTACAGAATCCCTGAGAGTTTTTGGTTCATCAAGCAACAGCGGCTTTAGACAGTTTAGAACACAGGTGTCAGAAAGTGGCTGTGTGTGTGTGTGTGTGTGTGTGTGCGTGCGTGCGTGCGTGCGTGAGTGCGTGCGTGTGTGTGTGTGTGCAGGTTTTCATTAAAACCAAGCAGAAGCCACACCTAAATACCACCTGTTTAACTGGTTGTTCTTCCCTTTTAACAGACTATCAGACTGCATGTTTGGAATTAAACTTGCATGCACTCTAACTCTGTCTGGAGGACATTTGACATCTCTAGTGCGTCCTTTTTAAAATTATTCAAAGCCTCAATCAGAAACAGATGAAAATAAATCAGCACAATGGCTGCTCAATGTAAGAGGGTGCAATAATTTAGGGCTCTGTTATGAGTGTACCATTTTACAGTCATTTCTTATAAACCAGTGAAGAGATTGAGCTATAATTGGTCTTGACCAATTTTTCATATCAAAAGACAGCATGTTTAGAGCGGTCAGGTTTTGCGTTTCCTTTTGAAAGAAATCTAGAAACACTGTTTTTGTTAACATTGTACTGTACATGGACTTTTCTCATCGAGGCTGGTTTTGTACAGTTTACCATTCCAGCTAATAACAGAGCGGCTGTGTGTACGGTTCCGTTATCTCTGCCAGCCATCACCGGACTCCATGTGCTTTAAAGTTGACTCACTCTCCTCCTTATCCATGGATACGTACGGCCCGGGAGGCGGCCGGCTCATTCTGTCAGGACCACCCGCTGGTGAATGATGGGAGGAAGGTGTGGCTGGGGAGACAGTGTGTTCAGGAGAGGCACGCTCTGATTTGATATTCAGGTTAAGGGAGGAGAGGGACGGGGATGACGGGGATGAGCCTTGGGATGAGTAAGAACAGCCTCCTCCTGAAGACATCCTGTACATGGAGACACAAATACAACATAATATATGTCTACCTCAAACATTGAACGTATTTCCCCCTCAGAACTCTAGTGGAAATCTCACCCTGCGTGGATCACGGATTGCTGTGGCTCCTGCTGTGTGAGAGGCTGCCATGAGTTTGCAGAGCTGCGCTGAAAACCCACTGCGTAACCCGGGTGGCAAAACTCTTTAGAAAGCGACAATAGTCCATTACTTTTATGATCCACAGAATTTAGAATAAGATCTCGACACTGATTCGAAGACAGCTCTGTGTTTACCTGAAGTCCCATAATTCCAGGCCTTCCCTATGGGCATCATGTGGCCTCCAGTGTGCATGCTCTGATAGAGCGCTCTCTGATACACACAAAACAAAACAAAGAGATTTAGAGTACTTTAGACAAGAGTAATAATATGTCATGTGTACTTAGCAAGACTAATAAGATTAATCATAAGTATCAATCATTATAATGTCTGCTAATATCATATGGATGGACCTATGATGGCTGACGTCTACGAGGGAAATGTAGCTAACATTTAAGGGAAGCAGTCTGAATGACTGCATGTCCAAATTATTGCACGTTAGAATGAGAACGCATCGCCTGTCTCCACAGATAATAGAATAGAAAACATTTATATCATCCTCTACTTTTAACCTTTTAGTGAGTCAAATCTTTTGCTTCTGATCACCATTAAAAGTCGACTCATTCCACTTATTGCTGTTTATCTCTTTTCTAAACTGGACAAATTTGTAAAATATTCAATCATATACAAAAGTTAGTGCCCTTCTTTTAATTCTCTATGCTTTTTTGTAAAAACATAATAAAATGATAGCGGGTCTAGTAGTAGGCAAATACAACCTCAAATGAACAACAACATATAACTTGTTTCACTTATTTACCAAAAATGAAACCAAAATATGACGCTGTTTAATTGATCATCAGCAGGTGTGCAGACCTGTATAAAAAGCAGAAGTTTTTGGCAGTTTGCTCAAACTGTTAACACAATGCCAAGAGGAAAAGACGTAAGCAATGTTCCTAAAGACACAATCGCTCTGCATTGCTCAGAGAAATGAAAAAAAAAAAAAAGACTCCACCTGAACTAAGCACAAGGCTTCTGATACAATGTCCCATAGAAAGGATGAAACCAAAGTAGAGTTTTGCAGCCACAGGACTTGGGCAGTTATTGAGTCGACCATGAACTCCCCTGTATACCAGAGTATTCTTAGCAAATATGAGGCCATCTGTTCGATAGCTTAAGCTTGGCCAAAATCTGGTCAAGCACACCAGTCAATCTACATAAAATACATCAAGGTTTTGAAATGGCCTCATCAAAGTCTATTGTTCTATTGACGGATCATTTTGCTCATTTCTAGAAATTATGTTTAAACTGGGGGGGGGGGGGGGATTATTATATTTGGCTTGCTGCACCTCTATATTAGTAAACACTAGATAAATTTACAGTGGCCCGATGTACAAAACACAATGACATTTCTTCAAATTTCACAAACTACAAAACCATTTCATTAAACACAACATCTTTTGTGTTTGTGCTTTGTGAAATGTTGTGTTTTGTGGAATGTGGTCATGTTTTGCGGAAAGCAGTTGTGTTTGGGGAAATGTCATATCATATGTGGTTGTATTTTGGGAAATGTTGCGTTTTTTCGAAATGTGGTTGTGTTTTGTAAAATACGATTGTGTTTTGGGAAATGTCGCTGTTTTTCTACTTCAGGGCCACCGTATAAATTTGACTACATTAATGATAGTTTCACTTGCTGTGATATTATTCATTGCAGGGTAACTATGGCTGTTTTGTAAATGCAAATGATTTTCTTATATATATATGGGAAAACATATATGTAAAATCAGCAAGGCACTATTATGATGTCCATTCATTTAGTTGAAAGATGTTTAAAAACGAGGTCTCAATTAAGGTGTTAAGGTGACTAAAACTATTTCTAAAAAAAAAAAACCTTACATACAAGTTTGCTCTCATTTACGCAAACTAACTTGCTAAAAGGTCAATCCACAAGTCACAAATTTAGACAGATGAAACTATCAAATGGTAGCTTTCATGACTTGTTAGCAGCAGTAGGCTTACGTCACAAAATGAAGAAACCAAACATATCATATATATAATCTGAGTGTTTATATGATCGATATATCAGTATGTCCAATAGCAGCAAGGCCTCTATTCTTTTATTATTCCTTTACACCAGCCCTAATTTTTTTGGATCTTTTACTTAAAAGTGATCAAACTTATAATTGTTTGTTGTTCCATTAAATGTTATGAATCATCCACAAGACAAGTTAATCCGCTTTTACACGTATGTTCTCGGAGCTGTAAACAGTCACTCCCTCTCGGGCATCTTTATTTCGAGGGCGTGGTGGCTCATTGTGTTGGGACACTGAGTTACTGTTCAGAAGGTTGGTGGTTTGAACCCCAACTCCGCTATGTTGCTGCTGTTGGGGCCCTTGAGCAAGGCCCCTAACCATGTCTGCTCCAGGAGCAACATAAAATGGCTGACCTTCCACTCTAACCCCTGCCTAGTAACATAAAGCTGGGAAATGCAAAGAATAAAGAATTTCACTGTGGGTTAATGTATATGTGGCTGAACTTATTATGCTTGTAATAGTAAAAGCTGTGTCTTTATGGTAAAGCTTAGATTATGTCCAACCATGTAAAAGAGCTTTTCCTTCAAGAATTCAACAGCATTGTGGTATAAATATGAATAGATCACTACAAGACAGGACTACAAAAGCTCACACACACACACACACACACACACACACACACACACACACACACACACACACACACACACACACTCAAAAACTAAAGATTTGTAATGTTTTACATGAGTGACTTCTCTAGAAGAATCTCTTACCGCATTGGTCAGATTGCCACGAGCGACACCCAGTCCGGGGTGAATCTCTCCACGCCGCCCATCATTGGTCAAGCTCAGTGGAGGCGGAGTCTTCATATCCAGCGCTCGGCTCAGGTTGCCATGGGAAAACATCGAGTAGCCGAAGCCTTCGCCCACGCGCAGACATATGGGAAGTGAAAACAAGATGTGGGCGAATTTCTTTTTCACCCCTATCCACCCACCATCTCAACCTCTCACACTCTCTCTTGCCGAAAGGAGAAGTCATTGTAACAGCTGACCTTTTTCGTTCAGTCACATCTGTATATGTGGTGGTAGCAGCAAGAAGTGTCAAGTGCACCCTAGACACATTCAAGCAGCTCTACAGATTCAAGAAAAACCACGTTTAAATATGTAGCCCCACATCTAGTTCTCGGTGTACAGGTTTACTATCGTATGGGTTAAACTGAAGTCTGTGCCACCAGCTTCCAAACATAGCATCGCAGCGAACACTGAGAAGTGGACTCTGACCTTGTGGTTTACTCTGTGGATGCTTGTACTTTACTACTAATAGCAGTGGAGGGGTTTTATGAGGAGGCTGTTTCAAGATGTCCAGCAGGTGCAAATTTCTGCATAAAAACCACAGCCTCTGCCTACAACTACTGTTTCACATGTGATTTCATGAGTGTGTGTGCGCATGAGTGTAGGGGCTGTTTCATAGCTGTACTTCCTGTGTGAAAAGTGCAAAAAATATCAGAGGTTATAAGCCATAATACTTCATTAATGTATACATAGTGTATATGAAAGTGTGTCAGAAGTCAGGTACGGTTTATAGACAGTTATAATCAGATGTTGGAGGCTTAGGCAAAAAAAAAAAAAAAAAAATTGCAGGGAGGGGGCCTCAACAGCCAGCATTTATTACCATTCAATAATAAAGAAGTTTGTCAGCTCTTGGGAGCCCCCTACTGGGGCCCCAAGCATTTACCTGCCTTGCCGGTTGACACACAGCATGTCTGGTTATAATTAGCATGTGTGCAAAAACACAAATAAAACACAGTGATAAACATTTTGACAGGGACAATGCATATATGCCATCAGGACGGATTGCAGAGACATCAATCCACATTATATTGTTACAGTTTTCCCCCAGTGCTTGCAGTTTCTGGAAATGATTTTGCACTTATAAGAGGTACATATCAAAAAAAGAATAATAAAGTTTTGTCCTAACCTGAATGTGTGCCCATGAGTGAGGAGTGTGTGTTGGTCCCAGCAGGACCAGCTGAACCAGGCCTGGAGCTCAGAGGTTTGAAGGATGATGATCTATTTGCTACCAGATTCGTGTTTGTTGGGTAACCGTTCTCACAGCCAACACCCATCAGCATCTGAGACTCTGAAGGAAGTATAGAGGGAGGCTGTGAAGAAAGAACAGAGCTTAGCACCTGCTTAAGATTCAGAGAATACAATATAAGATAATAAGAATGAGATATAATGATTGCTCTTCTCGGTGAGCAAATTCAACTAAACAATAATATGGGCTTTAATGCTTTATGGCCGCTCAAAAAAGGATGCACCGAGACTTTTTAAAAAAAAAATAAGCAATATGGCTCTAAAATTGGTAAAGATACAGTATAGGCAATATATTCTGAAATACTGTATGTCAGGGCATGGAATACATTACGGAAAAAAATCCTATATAACAAGGCAAGCACATTTTGACTTTTTTTTTTTTTACATTGTGAATACATTTTATTTTATTAATTTTTTTTGTGCATACTGACATAATAACGTTGCCTGGAAATTGAGAGATCCATGCCCTCATTCAGCAAATATTTCTCCTGGCCTGTCTGCATGCTGTCCTCATGATCAAGCTCAGTTCCATCCAGGCCCAGCCCTTTTCTCCGTAAGGTCTTCAGCCATCAGCAAACACAAGACAGAAAGAAATACAGTACAATGGGTATCTCAATGCTGTTTTTTTTTTATTATTATTATTTCAATAGTTAAAAATCTTAATATAGAGCTGTACATTCATTCACTGCCATGACACACATATAGCTGCCATGTGTGTAAGATTTTTATCTGATAAGGTTTTTAGTCTCATATGATCAAGTGGTTTGTCTTGTGCATCCGTGGGAGTGGATTTGTGTACTACTGAAGGTGAATAATTGAACGACAGACGCGCCTACTATTAAAAGTAAAACTATGATTCACATATATAGCTGCTGAGCCGTGTAATGTGTGATAGTGATAATTATAAATTAGATAGTACATCCTGATTAAAGAAATATTTCTTTAACCTGGCAAATAGAGTTTTCATAATTATTTGTTAGTCTCATAGATGTCCAGCTAACTCATTAGTGACTAGATTTACCCACGCTGCTGTATGCAAATCCCTAATTAGAACTTTTTTCCATAACAGCAGCTCTAATAGAAGCTCTATGTTGATGTTTTTAATAATGACTAACATGGGAACTTTTATGAGGGCCACTGCACATAAACGGATTATAAAACGTATAATCGTGGACATTGTGAAGTTGCCTTTGACGTCGGAAAAAAAGATTCTAGTCAGGGAATGACTATTTATAGCTGCTGTATCATAAGTGATAACAGGAACTAACTTGTTTCACAGAAACTCCACAACATTAAACATCACGACAAACATAAAAAGTATGACATGCATTGTTTAATAGAGTTCAGTAATTGTTAATGCTGCCAAATTGCTGAGAGATAAGTGGAATAAAACATATGTGTTGTTATAGTAAAAATGATGAACTTTATGATTGCCTATTTTGCTATAACAGCAGACGGTTAATAAAACATTGCTTGTGTGACACCCTGATCTTTTGCATGCGAGGCACCAATGATATTTTGAACTGAAGACATTTCGAACGATTGATATTTATTTTGATATTTTGAACAATTGACATTTACGGAAGACTTCAATCCCGTACAGTACGGTGATCAGACTCTTAGCCGCAGTAAAACATTTGAATAGTGGTGTAAATGTTTTAAATAAGGCTGTACGTGCGATCCGGGTTGAGGTGGCTCAGAGCCCGCTACAGTTGTTCCAGTCAACATTCGGCGAGTGGATCCCTAAAAATCGACAGAAAACTTGCAGAAGAGATGCATCTCTCTGTGGAAACTATACACACAATCATTCACGAACACCACTTGCACATTACACAAACTTGGCTGGGAGATATTGCCACGTCCCTGTACAGTGCTGACCATGAGCCAAGCAATTTCTACATATTTGGGCCATTAGAGGAGCTCCTGGGAGGCCAGTTTATCAGAAGTTAAGCAGGTCATGGCTCCGTAATACTGAGGAAATCTTTATACCTTGATGGTATCCAATGAAACGCAGGGATAAGTGCATTATTGTAGCAGGGGATTATATAGGGAAATAAAGGTAGTTTTTACTTTCATAACTGTGTCCTAGTTTGAAATGCACACATTACCTTCCATATGCTTTATGATAATACTTACAGGCTACACAAGAACAATTTTGTTCTTTCAGTTTCCAGCTAAAGATATTATTGGGTATTTATTTATATGGGGAAAGTTGATGGCAGGCTGTGTGTGTGTGTGTGTGTGTGTGTGTGTGTGTGTGTGTGTGTGTGTGTGTGTGTGTGTGTGTGTGTGTGTGTGTGTGTGTGTGTGCACCTCCAGTATATCGGTGTTGGTTCGGCTCTCGTGAGGCTCGCTGTACTCAGTGTACTTAAGCAGCACTTTGTCCATGTCAGTGCTAGCGTACTGGAAGAGACGATTGGTGCTGTTGAAGATGATGAGAGCAATTTCGCAGTCACACAGCACACTCAGCTCGTATGCTTTTTTCATCAGGCCAAACTTACGCTTGGTGAATGTCACCTAGAGAAACCACAGACAGGGGGTTCACAAGACTTTGCCGTTTTAAAGCTGGCCGACTAACAGTAAAACTGCTGCTGAGAAGAACCTCACGGCTCTACAAACAGGTTTACGTGTTAAAAGTTAAAATTTTCCTGACAGTTACATCACAAAATCATTCATTTGATCTGGTTTCAAGCCATCATAGAAACGAGATTATCCAGGTCACACAGGTGTTCCATCATTAACATAAGTATGTGTTGAAAATATTAAAAGTAAAACAATATATATGTTTAACATTTGCATGTAAACTTTTGCTCCGAACTATATGTTATATTTTTTATATAAATATTTAATCATTAACCATCATTAACCATGATAATCAGTAATACAATCGTACCTGACGGTTTCGCTGGTCAAGAATCCGTGAGATCTGTATTTTCTTTCGCCCCATGATGTTCTTTTACAAGGAATAGTTCTGTAAAAATATCATGGTTTTGCTTAGATTTTGTCTTTTCCAAGCAGGTTACTAATAGATCGTTATCACGCTATAACACTTTTTTATTTATTTAAACAAACTCTTTGACATATTTAACAAACATAGAAAGGTCCACACAGGCACAAAGAATTGTTTGTACATTTTGTAAGTTGGGAATTGGTGTTTGGTCCTGATGCAACTGGTCCCACTGCCTCCTTGCCTTGGACAGGTGGGTGTGTCTGTACACCCCTGAGGGGGAAAGGGCTAAAGTTAGTACAGACTACCGCCCCCAAAGTCTGAACAATCCCAGTGTGCGTGTTTGCATTTCCACTGGGCATGGGTTAAATATATGCCATCTCCATTTAAAGGAGTGCGACAGGCAAGGGTGCAGCACCATTAAAATAACAGCAGCACGTCTCTGTGCGGGTTTAGTTCCTGTCCACCCCCTGTTCTCCCATGAGCAAACTGCAAACGGGTAAAAGTTTGTGCGCTGAGGAACTGCAGCCAGCAAAAGACAGATATGGAGAGAGAAAGAGAGAGAGAGAGAGAGAGAGAGAGAGAGAGAGAGAGAGAGAGATAACATTCCATAATACAGAAATTGTATGTACAGTTAATCTACACGAAAAGATTAAAGCGTAAAGCTTTTTAAACAGGTTGTATGTGGAACACATTTCGATAGAAAACCCTTAATTGTAAAGTTCTACATAAAATCGTGATGAATAAGTTTCAGAAGATGAAGCCCATTGCTTAATGACATAGAAAATCTTTAACAATTTATTGTTTGTATGTGCGCCCAGTCCAGGGTGTACCCCAGCTCATGCCCAAAGTCTTCTGGGATAGGTTCCAGGCCTCCACGACCCTGTACATGATAAGCGGTTATAGAAGATGAAGATGATGAATTTATAATTGCCGTAACTTGGTGCGGCTGGACATTGTTGCTGCCTTACAGCTCTAGGATTCCCAGTTCAGTTTGCTCAGGTTACTACCTGGGTGGGATATGGCGTGATTGTGTGTTTTCTCCTGCTTTCTCCTACCGCCTAGTAACATAAATGTAGGTGGAATTGCTACATGCATGATGTCTTATGATATAGATACATTCCATTTCAGTTGCACGCTTGGCATACGCCACAGCCCTGACCAAGATGGTTCTTGAATGTATGTTTAACAATAATACATCTTTTTGAAAAAAATCATACATTCATATGCATGAGTTGTTTAGGCCTGACTACATATTTCCAAAATCAATAAATTCAACCTTAACTCATACTAAGAAACCTGGACTCTTCAGCCCATTTGCATTATTAATTGTCTTGTTTCCCTCTGCATAGAGGCTGCTATGCAGTTGAAAGAATCTATCTACTAATGCAACAACTCTCTGAGCCATCCATCCCTTCTTCCCTCCGGCCTCTCATATTAAACATGTTTGACCTCGGCTATTTTGGGTATTTCCAACTCAATGGTGAGCGGATACAGTGCTGCGGTTCCCATGACCCAGCAATGCCCGCTTCCGTCTCGCCCACTCCTGGCACCCAGGAGTTTGAGGAATCCAGAGGAATCCATATTTTGTGCCATTCTTACCTTATAAAGCAGATGCTGGCCTACGCTGTGTAAAGCACAAATGTTGGCGCCTATTCATTTCACAGGTGACTGCATGTTCACACCGGACAGTTAGCATGTACAGATATGAATAGAAATGCAGGGAAGTGGTCTTTCTGACAAGAGATCTTTATCACAAACCTCCACATCTGTCGCTTTAAATCCTAGTTCCTCAAATTTGCTAATGCATCAGCAAAAGGGTACATTCATAATCAGAGCTATACATCGGTGCAAGTGCAGCTCAGTATTTTTACCCAACTTTTGAGTCAAGTAAAATACTTTCCTACCAACTCCTACTATATAACTATTTTAAGATATAGTTTGTATATATATATATATATATATATATATATATATATATATATATATATATATATATATATATATATATATATTGTTTGTATATATATTGTCTGTTTGTTTTTGCTTTTTTAAATTCAGAAACTAATGCATTAAAATTTAAATATTCTAAAATGTTTCTGTTTCTAAATGTAAAATTCAGTTACAAAATCCCAGTACTACAACATAATAATGTAGAATGTTGATATTTGATTTTTTGGATTTTTTAACACTTCAGGTACGCGTATTTCAGTTCTTTTGATTGTTCCTCAGCGACAACATTTAACGGTTTATCTGTGAGAGACGATTCCAGAACAAACCCCTGTTAGGAATTGCATATATATCAACATGCTAAATTAAAATTAAACTGCCATGTTTTTGACAGAATTTGTGCGTGTTGGGTTTTTTTTTTTTTTTTTTTTTTTAATGCAAACTTCTGTAACAGCTTTGAAAGACTTATTTTAAGAAAAACCATGTAAGCACCAATGCAGAAGTATGAACAACAATCTTCCCACAGCTCTAAGACTATATTTATTGTTTGATCACCCAGTTATTCGACACTTGCACCTTTTTGCTCGCCTTCTCTTTGTAGCCTTTAGCAGTGCTGCTTCCTCTGAAGACTTCCCAGAAGTCAAACAGTGGAAAAGAAGATGCGCAACCATAGAGGAGCTTCAGCACTACAGCATTTCTCTCCCACAGGAGACCGAGGGGACTAATTACTACAACCGTCATAGGGATTACACTGTCTTAGTACTAACAAAAAAACAAAAAAAAGTTTCATCATGGCCTCTTCCGCAGCTGATAAAGTAAAATCCTGGAGAAGGCATTTTGTATAAAGAGGAAAAATTATTGACTATGCCATCAGAGTTTAGTCCAGAGTAATATTTTTGTATGCTTTTTTTGTATAAAAAAAAATAAAAAAATAAAAAACACCTGAAGGACATGAGAGTATAAGTAAACGGATAGGATATAAATTGATCACTTTAGCTGTGTGTGTGTTTTTTTTTAAATAATGCTTTACTAGCATAAAACAAATATTAATTTGAAGTCATTTGTGTTTGTCATTTGAAATCAGCAGACAGAAAGCTAATTTCAGGTATCAAATGTTCAAACTCCTCAGAGACACAGATGAGATAAGAAACTAAACTTTGCCCGAAATAGCAACCTAGACTCCCATTTGCATATGAAATACATACATCCACAACGCTGGTGCAGAGATATGACTGAGACAAATAGGAGAATGAGTAAAGATCTCATACAGGCCATGAAGCACTAAACATTTATTCATTTATTTTTATTAGCAAACATGCATTAACGCTTGGTGTGGTAAGAAACAACTGAACATGGCTTTACCTCATACCTAAGGTGGCCCCATTTTTGAGTTTTATGTCCTTTGTGCAGGAAATATAATATGGTTATTTCTACATGTCCATCCTGTAAACATCCAGGAACTGTCAGTGTGTTCTAAATTGACATTACTCACTCTCACAATTCTATAAAAAAAAACCATGTGGTTCTTCCCCAACCTGTTGCCACAAAGTTGTAAGCATGCAAAGGTCTAGAACATCTTTGTAGGTTGTAGCATTAAGAACCCTTTCACTTAAATCATGGGTTACAATCCTGTTCCAGCATGACAATGCAAAGGTCGTTTGCCAAGCTTGGAGTGTATGAATTTTGAACGCTTTGAGATGAACTAGAACTCCACACCCCAGGCCTCCTCACTCCTCACCTCACATTATTAATGCTCTTGTGGCTGAATGGACAAATCCCCATGGCCATGTTCGAAACAACAAGTGGAAAGCCTTCTTAGAAGACAGCAAGGAGGACCCAACTCTGTGTTAATGCCCATGCTTTTGAAGTGAGTATGTTCAGGTGTGATGGTCAGATGTCCACATACTATTGTCCATTATAGTTTGGGGTTTACACTATGATTCCACCACAAGTTCCATCTTAGAGAATAAGATAAACTCTGATAAACTGATAATACGTTTTATATTTTGGAAGAATAATATCAGCACTGCTATTTATAATAGTTAGTAATAGAACAAGAACTAAGACAATTTGCACAAGTAGCTACGGTCTGCGGCAATTTATACAATTTATGCCATCTCTAAGTGATAAGACGATGTGCATATAAAGTATCATTTTGCATTATTTCCCATCAGCATCTTACAAAGCCTTAATAAAACTGAGTGGAAGAGGAAATTACTTAATTAATAATTATTATATTATTTGTCACATGCTCTTTGCCTACATTTATATATGACCCATGTGCACCAGCAAAAGAATATTTACAGTGAATATAGTAAAAAATTGCACCTCCTCTGCTTTCTACATGGAATGGTTTATAACCTACAGTTCACAGTTTTTCCAACAATTATACTTTTATACAATACAATTGGTGGCTTATTTTATCCACATGATCAGCACTATGGTTACACCATTAGAAAGTCTCTAACTGGTGGACAGAAAGTCTGCATTAAAAATACATAAAAAAGGAAATAAACACTGACTCAATATGTTTTCCAAACTGGAAGGTGCCAACATTCCTTTCACAGTCATGGCTCTAAAATAAGTAACTTAGCATGTAGACAAAATTAGGCTTCATCCATTCGGAGGGAACTTTTCGAGTATTGCGTGCAGTTTGGCTATGGGTTTGGTTATGCATACTACTTATAAGATATATTGATTAAGAAGAATTTCATTTGGAAAGAAATAGTTTGCCTAGAAAGACCACCTATAAAGACAGCAGCCAAGGTCATTTGCTGCCCCTGCTGAAACTTAACAAATATGTAATAATAGACAACTCTTAAAAAAAAAAAAATAAAAAAAAAACCCTTTAATTAATATTAATATCTCACTCACCTGATGCTGAGATGAAGAGTACAGGACAAACAGCAGCTCTGAGTCTGTGCGATGCTTGACTACATACACATCATCCTCCAGCTGTTCATAAACTAGCATCTGCTTTGAAAAGTAATTAGCATAACCCCGCCCACTGAGCACACCATTGGTTGCAGCAGACTTCACTCAGGCGCCACTTCATTTCTCTCTCATGCACTCTTTTGTCTCAGAAGACACACAGAAGCTGTTATGTGCTTAAAGATTTGTATAACGTTCAGCCTCTTTTCCTAAATCATTTTTGCAAAAACATTTATCTTAGATAAGAAATACTAAACATCACTTCTTGCTTATTCTAAATAATTTAATATGCATTTATGATTTTGTAATTAAATTGTATTTCTGCACACACTTGCAGGCTGTGCAAGCTGATTTAAATTTGGTAATATATATCGTGTACTATCTACATGAGCTAAGAGGAAAACAAAACAAACCATTAGTATAGTAGAACTGGGACTGAGAAGATCAAGCAAACAAGAGGACACCGGAGTACCTAAGTTTAGACACACATGGATTCTATTCACTGAAAGGATACTGTAGACAAAAATTTGACATGACAGGAACTGAAAATAGGGCATAGAAGTCCTCACTGTGGATATAAATGTCAGTAGGACATACACTTGCACACACAGAAAAATGATGAGTGGTTGCTTAATTAATTTGGCCTCATGTTTTACATTCAACTGAAATTATACAAGTGAAAACTGAAAGTGAAATGTGACTGGACTATGAACATATTTATTCAAGTATAATTGAAATAGTCAAAAAAATTATGTCCATCTTTTAATATTTTATAGAAAACGTGACAGGGATATTGCACATTGAGCTTTACTCATTCTCTCTTACAAGCATGATGAGGGTTCTCTCTGGGGAAATGGGGGTTACATGTCATCTGATGCAAGAAGAAGCAACCTCCTGCTAAAAGTCCCAGAGCAACAGGCCCGTGCTGCACACATCTGGATTCCCTTCAGTCCAGTAGACAATCGACACTAGAGGATCCTTACCTGTAAATGGCTTCATGAAAGGAAAAAAATCTGTATAGATGAAAGAGAAAACAAGACGGCATTGCACTAAGATTGATTCACGTAAACTTTACATGTCCTAGAATGTGTTGACTTTAAAACCATTTGTTTGACACTACACAAAGAAATTACAGTTATACTAGGCCTCACACTGAATGAGGGAACCTTTGGAAAATGCACTTTTTTTTGTTTTCCTGAAACTTCTCACTTCTGCTTTTGACAACATCAGTGGCTTTGATGTTTTTGAGCATGTGGTGGGCCTGTTGAATTCAGAAATAGCTTCTCTGGCCAGTATGCATATGTTCAAGCGATTCTTCGTTGTGTATATTTTTTTTTAGTATCAGGCTTGTCTTACTCCGAAAAGCGCAAAGGTAGTGTGCAAACTCTCACCATCAAGGTCGAAGCCTTAAAAACCACTTGCTGACTGGTTTTGCAAAGTAAGTTTGTCAGAAATGATGTTGACTTGGCTTGCATACAGTGCTTGTCTCACATCATACAGGAAAAAAGTACCTCCTTAGAGCATACTTGTATGCAATGTGCATTTATTAATCACATAATTGTGAGCAGCATATCCAGAAGCATAATTTAGGGTTTTGTATGTGTATTACTTAAACATGCTCTTTAACATAAGCAAAAATCTATGTCATATGCATTTTCCCCCTCAGTGTTTGCTGTTAAGGTAACCAAGACTTTTCACTATATTAAATAACCTATAGTCAGAATACAATACAGATACAATGGAATATGTACATTGTAATGTAAGGGTAAATATTGGCATACAAGTATACTTTGCATAATCATTCCTCGAGATGGAAAAAGTCTGGTGAGAGAACAGCTGTTTAAACGTGCTACAATGTGACAGGAGCTAACTTATTTTAGAGACATACATTTGTATATAGTTATATATTTATATTATAAACAGATATGCATGACATCACATTCATTAATACATCTACAACATTTTTAATGATTGGAAAATTGCTTTGGTGTAAAGTTCAAGCATAAAAAAAGGAAGGAAGAATGCAATATATCTTTCTTCTGCAGCATTCAGATGGACACTTGAGTTGCCTCTTTTATGACACTTATGTCCCCACTTACATCCTACACAATATATAAAATCAAAAAGGATTCTTATTCATTTTCTTATATTTGACATGCATATAAATAATTGTTGCATATTATTACCTAAAAACAGCAACCAAAATGGATCACATTATTATTATTATTATTATTATTATTATTATTATTAAATACTTAGGTGGAAATTAATCAGTTATGATCAGTTGTGATACAAGTAAAAAAAAAAATTAATAAAAAGTACACTACATGGCCAAAGGTTTGGTGATACCTAACCATCACATCCATAAGCAGTTCTTCATCATAGTTGGAAACGCATAGTTGTGTAGGATGTTTTTGTATGCTAAACCTGTTTCAGTATTACAATGCTCCTGCGCACAGTGCAAGCTCCACAAAGACATGGGCCACCAAGGTGGAGTGGAACAGCTTCAGTAGTTTCCAGGGAACCTTGAACCCCTAGCCTATTTATTACATTATAAAAGCAGAGTTACATTTATCGTAAAGCATGGTTAAATTTGGAATTTGCCATTCTAATAGCGCATACAATACGTCATGTCTATAAGTATTTGGGTGGTGATTAGATTTTCAAATTTGAAATTTGCTTCTGTACACCACCACAATGGATTTGGGACGAAACCATTAACCATTTAGGAATTACAGCCATTTTTTTTTTTTTACAAAGTTCCTCCATTTTCCCAGGAGCAAATGTAATTGGTCAATGGTCTGATAAGAAGTTTAATAGCCAGCTGTGGTCTGTTATTTACTTATTCATGAGATATTTAGGAGATGAAAGGTCTGGCATTGCTTTTGCATTAAGTAGCACCTCATGGGAGCTCCCAATATGCAGTCCAAAGAGATACCAATGCTAGCGAATAAGAGGAAGGAAAAACAGACGTATCAGTGAAATAACAGGAACGTTAGAAGTAACTAAATTAACAATTTGACAAATTCCTAAAAAGAAAGAATGCACTGGTAAACTGGTAAGCAACACCAGAAGGCCTTAGAGACCACAGAAGACAACTAAAGTGGAGTGAAGAAAAAAAAATCTTCAACACATCTAGCCAAGTCAAAGACAATCTGGAGGAGGTAGGTAAAAAAAATCATTGCTAAAGACTACAATCAGCAGGCATCTTGATGAATGTAAATTCACCAAGAGGGAAGGTTAACCTCAAGATGCAAATCATTGGTATCACTGAAAAACAGAAAAAAATCCCAGATTAGACTTTGCAAAAAAGGAAGAAGAAAAAAACAAACAAGAAAATCTTCTTCTAAAAAAAAATCCATATGTCTGATACATGATTAACTTGCACTAGAATGATTGGGTGATAAGTAAACTGTATAGAGAAGGAATGGAAAGGCTCATGGTCCGAAGCATAGACCACATCATCTTCTACACATGCTGGAGGCAGTGCTACAGTATGGCATGAGGGCGCGCGCGGCTGCCAATGACAATTACAACTTTTTGCACACTTGCGCAGTAGGTACAATCCGAGCGGAGATAAAAGATGGAAAGTGTGTCAATGTCCAAACACGTACGGATTTAAACGTAAGATGGACAGATACCTACAACCCGGTGGTCATATAGCGGATCATTGTAAAAAATATAGTGAGTGTCAGACACAGAAAAATGGTCAGCTACTTATAAACCTGCAACGCCCAGAAGCACAAATGTCCCACTTGTAAATGTTGCTGTATAAAAATCGAATGTCAGAGCAGTGTCGTAATTGTGTCAAAGTTCCGGCAAAGTCATGACGCAAAGTGATGATTTATTCTGTACGCTTTGTGGTCAAAACGTTTGTGCACGGTAACCTCTTCTTACAGAAAGGCAAAATACACATTTTATCTTGAAAAGTAAAAAATATATACATTTATGATAAAACATTAACAATGCAATTTTTTAAAATTATTTATATATATATATATATATTTATTTATTTTTTATTTTTTTTTACAACACTTAGTTTAGGCTTAGTGTGACCATGAGTCGCATTTCCAAGAAGGAAAATGAGCAGCTTACAGTTTACACCAGTCAACCACAGCATGAGTTTACTTCTTATTCTCGGCCTGGCTAGGGGTCTCAAGGGGGGCACTTTAGGTTGCACCTGCTGGGGTAACAATCCCGCTTGTGAATGCCGTGTTGATCCGAAACTACACTTGGCAGCCTAAACAGTTGGTGTGTTTCGGTGCAGTAGTGAGAGTTTAAGGAGCGGTGATTGTTGTTGTTGTTGTTTTAGAGCCGGTGATTAGCTGCGCTGTCTGCGGTGGGAATGCGAAAGTTCATTGTTTCAGGGAATTCTTGATTTGATTATTCTGAAGGAGACGTCGCGCACTCAGTGTGAGCGCTAGCCGAGAGAAAGCCGCTCTGAAGAACTCAGTGACTTGCGCTCCATTTTAGTCGCAGAGCTCGTTCACCAT
Organism: Clarias macrocephalus; assembly: GCA_011419295.1. NCBI lineage: Eukaryota > Metazoa > Chordata > Actinopteri > Siluriformes > Clariidae > Clarias > Clarias macrocephalus. The sequence continues at coordinate 128,613 of JAAGKR010000957.1, forward strand.
TCGGGTTAGGACTCGGGGCGATGAGCTACAGCCCGCGGGCTCTCCTCGTCCTGGCGCTGCTGGGGGTTTTATCGGCGATCATGTCGCTGATGTCGGCGAGTTTGATTTTCCAGCTGAACTCCGGGGTGAAGGAGTCTGGATCGGGGGCAGCGTGGGCCGTGTTAAAGCCGCTGTGCGCCGTGCTGTCTGCGCTCTGTCTCACTCTCAGCTCCAGCTCGGCCATCATCTGCCTCCTGCACGCGCACTTTACCACCGAAACAGGGAGAGAACACACACACAGGTACACACACACACACACACACACACACACACACGGAGATTTCGTGCGCCCTTCACAAAGATTTCCAAAGTTTTTTTTAAGTTGATTTTAAATAAATGATTGTTTCGGACAACAACAGCATAAAGTCTCATATAAAGTTAACAAACCCCAGTGAGAAATTCCACTGCAGGATTAAACCCTGCACCACGGAAACCCCTCTGTGGCAACTATTTACACCTAAAGGCAAACACACAAGGGCACAGATCGACTGTCTTAAACAAACACACAGAGGATGGATTCGTATGTAAAAGAATGCATTATGGCAAATGCTTAAATGAATGGCCTCTCACTGCGGATCATGTTTGTACAGTGAATATACAAAAACGCTGGTCTTTTGTCTTTTTTTTTAATGTACGAGAACTGATGTTACATGCAGATATGATGTCCTGCCGTGCAGCGATAGTGTGTGCAGGAACAAGAATAGGTATAAACTAAACAATTACAGTAAAACACTATCTATCTATCCCTTCAAAAGGCATACTGTAATCTTTCTTGTCGATGAAATAGTAGACAGGCATACACACCTTTTGTGCCTTCAGGATCTATCTTTATACCTTGAAAAATTATTTTAGGTATATATTTGAAATTTAGGGAACTTCAGTGTATTAAAGCTATTTCAAAATACACCACTTTGCCAGGGAATAGATGAATTATGTTAAAGATACACAGACATAACGTTTGTGGCATCACGCTATAAAAAGTTGTTTTATTACTGACAGAGAATAGCCAGGTTCAAATAGCTCGATTGAGAAATGTATTTTTCACAAAAGTTTAATTAGCAAGTAACTCATTGGTTAAATCTGTTTTTTATTTTACATTTCCATTATTTCTTTCAAATTGTATATTTGTTTAATAGAGCCAATCAAATTTACATTAACATTTATAAAATCAACCGCATTCAAAACGTTTGCATCATATAATGTGAATGTTTTTTTCCTTCATCAGGGCTGAATGGTTCCTGTCAGACAGCAGGGTCATTCGGCATGTCGCTATCGGCCTGTTTTGCGTTGGGATTTCATTTTACCTGGGTGGTAAGTGGCACCAGTTCTAAAGTTAAAGCTCGGCAACAATAATATTTCAAGTCAACTGAAAACAATAATGTGGTCATATTTTAATGCTTAAAATACATACATACTACAGACAACAGTTAAATTAGTTTTAAAAAGTGCATTTAGGCAACATATGAGAAGTTTAAAAATAACCCATTGTAATGCAATGGCACTGTACAGTACAGTATAAAGCTACTTGAATATATTTACATGTGACTTAGAACAATCCTTTCCTTCACACACTGGACGAAGCACTGTAATGGAGAACCTGGCAGAGCATTCTATCCTCACAAAGCTCTGTCGAGTTGCCAGAGTCGCAATTCAAGAGGCCGTCACATTCAGACGAACCGAGGTTCACTTTTGAAATGGAGTCCATTCAACAGACTCCTAACTGTACTTCATATGCCAGAACTCTGCTTCTCGCAAGTGTCTCTTGTTATTCCAGGATCCACAGTCCTTTTCCTGCAGAAACCAAATAAACAAAACCAAATTGACATATTAGCAGTCAAAGGCACATAAGTACATAAGATCTGTACAAAGTGTTCTTGTTTGGTCTGTTTATCATATTTCCTCTGTAAATTTTCAGCCCTGTCCATTTACATGCTGCTGGTCTTTGAGATCGAGACAGGAATAGCCAGCGTGTGTGTGCTCTCTTCTGGTGTACTGGTGCTGCTAATTTTAGTCATTCATGCTCTGGTCCGGGCCACTTGTACATCCAAACACTTTCACAACCAACACATTAATACCATGTACCTGAACGACCCAGAGAGCAGCACCGGCATCTGCACAGTAGCATCAGAGCTTAGCCTCAGAGACAAGACCACGAGACAACGCAGTGAAGACAGCATGAACCACCTGTTTTCCTATACACAGCCCAAACAGTACTCCAGTGAAAGAGAGGCTTGTGGTGGGAGTGGACGCATGCACAGGACCCTGTCTAGTGAATCCAGCCTGCTCCAGACACAAACAAAGCCTTGGAACAGCGTCAACCACGAAATGAGAACTGTGCTGACTCGCAAAGCCACGGGCAAAGACTCGACGTTAGTGTGAGTGGCAATACGGAGAGGCTTTTAAATGCTACAGTTCCTTTTATTATTTTTGTTACAGACTTACCACTGTACACTTCACCACAGTGCCTGAAGTTACTGCCTGCCGCGACACGCTAGATGTTATAAGCAGTTCTATTCGAGCACTAACAATAGAGACCTAGTATAAAAACACTACAGGTTCATCCTACAATTATGTTGTTTAGCCAATGTTCAATGGGGAACTTAAACTTGCGTATATAACTCTCTGCACTGTCTCTTTCTGGACCGACAAATTGTAAATAATTCAATAATTCATATAGAAAGTCTACCGATTGTTACTGGATTTAAAATGTGCTAATTTTTAGAAAAATAATTGTTAGCTACTTGGGACATTTTCTTGAAAGACTACATTGTGGTAAGAATTTTAAATTGCTTTGTAGACTACTGTTATTATGTGAAAATGTCAATAATACTAAACTTAAAACTACAAAATACAGCTCAGTGCTTTCCAAAATGGATAAAAATGATAGCAAGTAGACAAGAAGAGAAATTCATAAGGTAGACTATACGTGTTTTTACTTCTTAAGAACTGAACAAAACTGAACTGAACAAATTCCCATGCATTTAATTAAAATTATTTGGGTTTTGCAAAACTAAATATAACACTAATATAAGTAGGAGCCTTATTCACATTTAGATTTATGAAAGCATTTTTTTTTAAAGATGCCCTTTCAATTTTTAAGATGCCTTTCATTTCTCTTATTTACGCAAATGAGCATTAAGCTCAAAGGGCCCAACAGCGGCAGAATGGCAGTGTCTTAATGTCTTAACCACTGAGCTATCACTGAGCATCTTGTGTCTCTTGTAGAAACTGTGAAATCTTTCCAACTAGTGACTATGTTTCTGCTGACACTTTCTATTGATTATCACTATGAACAATTATTTGTATAATTGTACAAGTGTTTTTTTTTTAGTAAAATCAATCAGCCCCTTTTCTCTTGACCACCTTCTGATTTATTACTTTCAGTAATATTCTGAGAAATCATTGTTTACTTATATTAATTGCAAATGAGGCCAGAACTTATACAATCATTAATATGAATGTCATGACAGTTTTGGGCTTGCAATTAATTTTTAAAAAGGGTTCTTTCTAAGGCAGAGTGATTGTACAACAGGGTTTTTTTGATCCAAATTGTTGAGGTCTGGAAGAAAATGCAAACTGCCACCTTTAGCTATGAGGACACTTTTTAAGATGACTAGAAACAAAGCTGGAATCACCAAAGGCACAGGGCTGTCATGAACTGGAAGTCCAAGAAAGCACAAATAGGATGGAACATTGAAGGGTTCTTTAGTATAACCTGGAATCATCAGCTAGATATTTGCAACTTGGACAAAATTGAGTGTTTCAACAGGACAATGACTCCAAACACCCATCAAGGCTCATTTTCGATGGATAAAGTAGGCTACATTTAAGATTTTGGAGCCTAAATCATATTATGTGTCATATTAAGTGACTTATTGGCTAAATCAAACAGAATCAAAAATTTTGATTCTGCATGTATAGTTTTAATTTCAGAAAACTCTAAATGAATTTAAACTTATGCAGTAAACTCTTTGGGGGTTTTATTCTATTAAAAAGGACTGTTCCACAGGCCACAGAGAAAAAACTATTTTGACAGGAATAAATAAATATATAGTACATGTTTTTTCTCTGTGGCAGAATGACTGAGGAACAGTACTATATACACAGTGCCCTCCATAACTATTGGCACCCCTGGTTAAAATGTGTTCTTTAGCTTCTAAAAAATTCGGTTTTGTTCTAAATAATATAGGACCACAATGGAAAAAAGAGGAAATTCCAACCTTTAATTCAAGTGGATTTATTCAGTGGAAAAAATTATTAATACCCCTGATGTTTAATACTTTGTACAACCCCCTTTTGCCAACAAAACAGCACCTAATCTTCCCCTATAATGTTTCACAAGATTAGAAAACACAGAAAGAGGGATCTTCGACCATTCCTCTTTGCACAATGCCTCTAAATCATCCAGTGACCTGACTCCTCTCCTCTGCACTCTCCTCTTCAGCTCACTCCACAGGTTTTCAATGGCGTTGAGGTCTGGGGACTGAGATGGCCATGGGAGGAGCTTGATTCTGTGTGTGGTGAACCATTTCTGTGTAGATTTGGCCAAATGTTTTGGGTCATTCTCCTGCTGAAAGACCCAGTGACGACCCATCTTCAGCTTTCGGGCAGAGGCCACCAGATTTTGCTTTAAAATGTCCTGGTATTTCAAAGCATTCATGATGCCATGCACCCTAACAAGGTTCCCAGGGCCTCTGGAAGAGAAGCAGCCCCACAGCATCACCGATCCTCCCCCATACTTCACAGTGGGCATGAGGTGCTTTTCTGCATACTCATCTTTTGTGTTCCGCCATACCCACTTAGAGTGTTTGTTGCCAAAAAGCTCTACCTTGGTGTCATCTGACCAAAGAACACGGTCCCAGTTGAAGCCCCAGTACCGCTTAGCAAACTTCAAACGTTTGCATTTATGACTGTGACTGAGAAAAGGTTTTTTCCTTGCATGCCTTTCAAAGAGCTTGTTGGCATGTAGATAGCGTCTGATGGTTATTTTGGAGACTTTGTGACCCCAAGATGATATCATTTGTTGCAGTTCTTTAACAGTGAGCTTTGGATAATTTTTTATTTCTCTTACCATCCTCCTCACTGTGCATGGAAGCAAAATAAACTTGTGTCCTCGTCCAGGCTTGTTTACTACTGTTCCAGTTTTTTTAAACTTCTTACAGTAGATATGGGCAGGTGCAGGCAGGTGGCTATTTTCTTGTACCCATTGCCTGACTTGTGAAGGTCGACACACATCTGCCTTACTTGAATGGTGTGTTCCTTTGTCTTTCCCATGTTGAAGCGCGGATAAGAGAAATGGCCTCTGTGTCACGTCATATTTATACCATAGGGAAGCAGGAAGTGATAAATTACTAATTAAATGTTCATATATACTCTGATCAACTTTGTAAACTACTGTAGAAATGACAAAAATACTTCAATTACATTTATTTTCTAGGAATTGTTAGGGGTGCCAATAATTGTGGGACAGGTTATTTTATGAAAAATAATCATTTGTTAGTCAGGGATTTTTATTTCCACTTAAAATTCACATTATATTTTTCTACAATTTTCAGTGTGACAATACGCTTCTGCAATAAAAACTGAATTTATTTTAAGACTTTTAACACATCCATAATTATGGAGGGCACTATATACACATACACACACACACTCTATAGTAATGCCCAATATTGCCATGACATTCATGTTCATGTAAATGCATGTAAACTTCTAACCCTAACCCTTGGTTCATATTGATGAACTCAAAACATTATCAATTTGACTTGACAGAAAGCAAGAGCGTAAGAGCAATGTATTCTTCAAGATTACTCATGCGGGGTCAGGGAGTGGGTGGGGCTCCCAGGTGCACAGGAACACAGTTAATATTAAGAGAGCTTAAACACCTGCGCAAATGTCAGTCATTTAAGATTCACATGTTGTTTGGCTCATCCACTGTTTTTATTGGAATGAAAAAGATGAACATTCTTTTGCATAATTCTAGAGCAGTAACTCATACGGTGTACAACAATGGTAAAAGAGATCTCTAATTTAAAATGTCTGCCTACAAAAATTTAAAACGTCTGCCACAGAAACTGAATGGAGCAAAACCATGAGAAAAAGAATCCTAGCAACATGGCAAAACGGCACCCTTCCTTTTAGCTCGGGAACTTTGTGAATCTGGTAATAAGTGAATACATAATAATAAAATAAAAATATAAAAAGATCAGAACATCTTGTTAAAACTTACTTTTATGTCCAAATGATGATACAGCAAAATTTATTCACCACTGTTCTTTAACTCTGGATCACACTAGAGGCTTACTTTTCATTTAATGAGATTAAAAACGATTTCTTAGGAGGGACCACTAACCTTGCTTAAGGCCTTCCATTTGTCATGATGATGTGGTAGAGTCGTGTGATGGAGGGTCACTGTGATTAGGTACAGGGTTCACAACACTAAGTCAGCATGCATTGGTCAATAAAGAAAATTATGCAACTCAAAAGGGTTCATAATGCATTGAAATAAAAAACAAAACAAAACAAAACAAAACATAAGAAGCAGACTAAATTCTAATGATTTTTAACAGAATGATTGATCATTGCACACACCACAAAAGTTGGCACATAATAATAATAATAATAATAATAAACACAGCTGTCTTGCATGCTTTGACGAAGCAAAGGAAGCAAATACTTAAGTCTAGTCTGGGTCATGGTGAAACTGTGTGTTTATGTGAATTGATTTTTCAAAAATGCCACAAGAACGCATATTATACAGTACCTTCGTCCTTGAGCACTGCTGATCTGTTCCTTTGTTGCGATGGCTTGCTTTAGCAGTCCGTCTATGTTTTTAAAATAGAGACTGCTGTTGGCCATGCTTTTTACTGCGCTGTGAATAAAAATAGCACAGTTATATTCCATATGATGTGCTGTTTTCACCTGGTTATTTTGTCTCGATCTGATGAATCTTTTACCTGCAGGCATACTCAACAGTATAAATTGCTCCTTGACTTTGTTCTTCCCAGCTCTGCATGTCTGTCTGTAGAGAATGAAGTGACACAAAGTGTTATATAACATCAAACTAATAGTGTTTTGTGTAGTAGTGTAGCAAAATAGTGGTTAAACAGGTTGCTAAAGTTTCCTCGTGATTAAGATTATAGGAGCAGAGCTGACAAAATCTGCTCTATCAACTCATATAAGCAGCAGTTACAATTTGAGCTGGAGAGCAATAGCAAGTGCAGGACAATCACTAACTTCTGTGCAAATGAATGGATGCAAAATCTCTGGTCTAAAAAGTTGTAAATACAGTACAGTGCAAATTTCTTCAGTCACAACTACATTTATTCATATTAAATTAATGACATGGGGACAAATGTTTTATAATGACAGACTGCTAAGTACCTAAAGATACAATGAGATACAACCTCATTTCCCCTCTCATCTGTTCCAACTTCTCACTATTGAGCATCACAAGTATACTAATCATCTGTCATCATCTGCACCTGTTTCTCACTGGTTCGTGCCTTAAATTAGATGTTTGTTTTTTTATGCTTGATTTTTTTATTCATAGGTCACTGTGTGGGTTAACAAACAAATAGATTCCTCTGAAACTAGTCAGGTACAGGGACTGGACTCAAAATTAAAGCCAAAAATTAGCCAAAAACAAAAACCAACAGGTTTTCCAGAGAGTCTGGAAAACTATTCCTGAAGACTACATTAAATAAATACAAAAAGGTCAGGCTCTTTGGAAGCACAGTATGAAAGAAAAAGGGGTGATTTCATGACCGTTTATGATAGATGCACAGTACTGTATGGAATGGTTCAGCTAAATAACTGTCTGGGCTAGAAATAAATGAGTCACAGTCTGACTTCATACCATTCAGATAATTTTTTACTAGTTGTGGAGTTTATGTGGGCGGCACGGTGGCTTAGTGGTTATCACTGTCGCCTTGCACCTATAGAGTGCAGGTTTAAATCCCTCCTCTGGCCTGTGTATGTGCAACTTCTCTCCACACTTGGTGGGTTTTCTCAGTCCAAAGACATGCAGGTTAACTGGCGTTCCCAAATTGCCCGTAGTGTGTGAATTAATGCGCAACTGTGTGTGTGTGTGTGTGTGTGTGTGTGTGTGTGCGTGTGTGTGTGTGTGTGTGTGTGTGTGTGTGTGTGTGCGCGTGTGTGTGTGTGCGTGTGTGTGTGTGTATGCCCTGCAACATTGGCAGCCCATCTGCTTCATACTCTAAGTCTCCTGGGATGAGTGAGTGGAGTTTATCGCTCCCTGACATTCAATATCAGTATAATAATTTAATGTGAATGACATCCTGTGTTGGGTGTTGTCTGTTTATCGCTGAAAAACAGAAGAAGCGTGTCCTAATAGATTATTGTTGCCACCTGCCCCTGCTCATAAGTCACTTTCAAGACTTAAGTTTCGAGATTGAAAGAACTTTGTTATCCCAGGGGGAATTACTTTTGCTGATGTTTAAACTAGAAATACACCAATCAGCCATAACATTATGACCACCTGCCTAATATTGCCACCATAACAGTGAAGCACTGTGTTCTGACACCTTTCTACCACAACCAGCATTAAACTTTTCATCAATTTGATCTACACTAGCACTTCTATTGTACCAGACTACACGGGCCAGACTCACTCCACATGTGCATCAGTAAGCCCTGGTCAGCCATGACCCTGTTGCCAGTTCACTGGTTTTCCTTCTTAGGATTACTTTTAGTAGATCCTGATCAGGAACAACCCTCAAGGACTCCAGTTTTGGAGTTGCTCTAGCCATCAATTCAATGAAATTTTATTTGTATAGCGCTTTTAACAGAAGTTATTGTTGCAAAGCAGCTTTACAAAATCAAAAGAAAAGTATGGAAATGTTTATGAAATATAACAAAATGTGTATGACTCAAAATTATTAAACTGTCCCTGAGGGTGACGATGGCAAGGAAAAACTCCCATCACAATTTGGCCCTTGTCAAGTTCACTCACAAAATCTTTATGCTTGCCCATTTTTCTGCTTCCAACAACTAAACTTCAGGAAAAGGTTCACTTGCTGCCTAATATATCCCACCCACTTCCAACCGCATTGTAACGAGATTTTGCAGCAACTCCCCAACTGCAGCTCATGTGGGATGCTCCCGGTCCGTAGCGCTCAGGACCTACCAAAGTTAATCCAAGGAAGAAAACCGGTGAACTGGCGACAGGGTCATGGGGAACCAGGGCTCACTGATGCACATGTGGT
>JAAGKR010000957.1:137898-150956 GCA_011419295.1 Clarias macrocephalus
ATTCAATATCAGTATAATAATTTAATGTGAATGACATCCTGTGTTGGGTGTTGTCTGTTTATCGCTGAAAAACAGAAGAAGCGTGTCCTAATAGATTATTGTTGCCACCTGCCCCTGCTCATAAGTCACTTTCAAGACTTAAGTTTCGAAATTGAAAGAACTTTGTTAATCCCAGGGGGAATTACTTTTGCTGATGTTTAAACTAGAAATACACCAATCAGCCATAACATTATGACCACCTGCCTAATATTGCCACCATAACAGTGAAGCACTGTGTTCTGACACCTTTCTACCACAACCAGCATTAAACTTTTCATCAATTTGATCTACACTAGCACTTCTATTGTATCAGACTACACGGGCCAGACTCACTCCACATGTGCATCAGTAAGCCCTGGTCAGCCATGACCCTGTTGCCAGTTCACTGGTTTTCCTTCTTAGGATTACTTTTAGTAGATCCTGATCAGGGATCCTGATCATAACAAAATGTGTATGAATCAAAATTATTAAACTGTCCCTGAGGGTGACGATGGCAAGGAAAAACTCCCATCACAATTTGGCCCTTGTCAAGTTCACTCACAAAATCTTTATGCTTGCCCATTTTTCTGCTTCCAACAATTAAACTTCAGGAAAAGGTTCACTTGCTGCCTAATATATCCCACCCACTTCCAACCGCATTGTAACGAGATTTTGCAGCAACTCCCCAACTGCAGCTCATGTGGGATGCTCCCGGTTCGTAGCGCTCAGGACCTACCAAAGTTAATCCAAGGAAGAAAACCGGTGAACTGGCGACAGGGTCATGGGGAACCAGGGCTCACTGATGCACATGTGGTGTGAAGGAAGATCCATGTAGTCTGACCCAATAGAAGAACTACTGTAGCTCAAATTGTGGAAAATGTTAACGTTTTTTCCAATAGGAAGGTGTCAGAACACACGCTCTACTTAATATTAGGCGGGATGTCATAATCTTATGGCTGATCCGTGCATCATTTTACCTTATGCTGGACCAGCTCAGGCAGTGACCTCCTCACGTGCTCCTGCAGGCGATACAGCGCTATGGACGGTTCATTCGCCAGCACGTACATGCTCTCCGTGAACTTATCCGTCACTGCCACAGAAAAAAAAGCGGGGTTCGTTTTTTTCAGTGGCGAACCCGTGTGTCTGTATGACAGCACATACATGTCATATATTATAACCGCACACAGTTCATTTATAAAGGTCCCCAATAATAAGCCACTGGTATTAGCGCTAGCTAGCTGAATAATAATACTGTATACATAAATAAATCCAGAACAAACTAAACTTATATTATTTATAAGACATACGGCCAAATAGATGTTTTCCCCCTTCAATTACCTCGCTTTACTTTCACCTGCATTTCCTGGTCATCCATTCTCCTACAATCACAACAAACACTTGAGTTTATTTACTTCCACACGGTCCTGTCACGGGTTGTGCGATGACGTAGTGCGCACCGGAAAATTCGCTCGACCTGCAACAACATCCAGCCTAACAAACAGTTCCTACGTGTCGGGGAGGGGGGGAAGCGCTTTACCCGCAAGATGACAAGAAAACTGTTTAAACTTCGGCGAATCTAAAAATGACACCGTGATGGTTAGTTTTAACCAATCCTTGTCAGAACGTGTGACGTGTGATAGTCTTTCGACGCACTTTGAAATACCGAGATACGATTTAGTTTCACTTTTGTTCGCTCGTAAATCAGGAAATAAACAGAAACTGCAGTGAGAAGCGCTCATAAAGGAGCTACAATTCTGGTAAGAAAATGCGACTTTTTATTTTTATTTTATCATATTCGTTTTTGAGAAGTTTTTTTTTTAATTGCTTACATTTTTCTCTATATGCTGTGCGTGTTGTTTTTAACTTGACGAGTAGTCATTTGAATTTTTTTGTACTTTCTTGATTTGAGGCAGCGGTGATGGAGAAGATGAGTGACGAGAGCGCGCTTCACCACTCCACCACCCTGACTAACAAACAGCGCGGGAACGAGCTCACTGTCCGACCCGCAACTCTGGACAGTAAGAGCTGTTCCAGTCCAAATCCACACGCAGGACAACATCCTGTGCAGAAAAGTCTCACACGCACACGCAATAACACATCACTGTATCTAATCACTGCTTCACTCATCCTCACCAAGCGCTTTGTCCTAGTCCAGTGGACACACCCTGGACAGGGGACGCTAGTCCACTGCAAGACACAATGCAGTGCACACACCTAGGGTGGATTTAGCCTAGCCAGTCCTGCAGTACTGATCTTTGTACTGTGGAAGCGAACCACAGCAGTAAGGATGAAACAGAGCATGGAGCTCCACTACTCACTGATGCACTTAACACCATGTCATGTTTCACATGTACATACATTATCATTTTTCCAATAATCATTTATTTTTCACGTTAAATGTTTCCATGTGATGTCTATAATGACACATTTTTTGCTTGTGATGACATAACTGACGGCATAGTGGCTTAATGGTTAGCATGGTCACTTCGCACCTCCTGGGTTTGCATGTTCTCCATGTGCTTGGTGGGTTTCCTCCCACAGTCCAAAGACATTGGGAACACAAATCCCAAATTGCCCGTAGTGTGTGAATGTTGACTGGAGGTCCGAACCACTGTCGTAAAATAGAAATAAATACAATGGTAATCACCGCTGACCGCCACTGTCCCTAGTTGGACTACAGAGGTTCCTGAATGGATGGATGGATGGATTACATTAGTAATAATGAGGACAGTGGCTAGACCATTTGCCTCGCACCTCCACAGTGGGTGGAGTGGGTAGTTTCAACCTCTGCTCAGTTTCTTCACCTTCACTCATTCATTTATTATTTTTCATTGATTAATCTGATTATTTTGCATGACCATGTATTTTAAAACTAAGATAACAAAAGAATACCACTGGTGATATACAGTAAGTAGACTGGTGATTCAACTCATTAACTCATTAAAATAGTCACGGTGGTGGTGAATATGGGACCACCCCAATATTTTCCATTATCAGTTGTACTTTCATTATACTCTATGAAACGAATTACAGATTTTTTCCACTTCGATTTCTTAGATTTGTCCATTCATCAACTGGCTGCTCATGGGGAAATCTCAAAAGTAAAGACACATCTTGCCAGTGGTAAGCAGTACTGTGTATAAGTAACATTTCTATGTATGGGGTGCGTTCAAGTCAAACCCGGAATTGTGATGAAATTTCACATGAATAAAGGTGTGAAACTGATTGACATTTATAGAAGACTTCAAGCAAAGCATAGTGATGAGAACTCTTACTCGCAGTGAAACATTAACAGTTTTATAGAAGGCTGTACATCCATGAATGGTGATCCTGTAAATATTTAGCAAGTGAAACACCTGATGCTTGAAAATCAGCGTCAACTTGTGGAAAAGAGGCAACTGTCTGTGGGAACTGTACACACAATCATTCCCATTACAGGAACTCTGAGTTATTGCCACATCCCCATACAGTCTGGTCCAAGCGATTATTATATGTTTGGGAACTTAAAGGAGTCCCCGGGAGGCCAGTGTTTTCTCATTCCTGAAGCAGGCAGTCCGATCATGGCTCCGGCATACTGAGAAAACTTTCTACCTTGATGGTCTTCAAGCACTTGTTACTGCAGTGTACTCTAGTATACAGAGAAATAAAGGTAGCATTTACCCTGTGTTCTGCACAATCAGAGTCCCTGTTTGACTTGAACATCCTTCGTACTATGACTAAAAAACCTTAAAGTATTTCAATATTAAATTTAAAGCATACTTGTTCTTTTGGTTTTTAGACAGTGCCTTACTAAACAGTCAGGATGAACGGGGATTCACACCACTTATGTGGGCAGCAGCATTTGGAGAGATTGAAATGGTCGAGTTTTTACTGGAGAAGGTAAGAACAACTACATGATGAGCAGTCTCTTGCTGCTTTGTTACGTTACTGATCCGGTTGTGTTTTAAATCAGGGTGCTGATCCAAAAACCTTCGCACGGGAGCGAGAGTGCGCGTTATCCTTAGCCAGTGCAGGTGGATACGCAGACATTGTTGGCATGCTTTTAAAACATGACATTGATGTTGATTCTTATGACTGGGTAAGTAGAAGAATAAAATGAAAGGGAATCGTAGTGTATTACTGACTTTCTACATGTCTAACCAGATGAAAATTTTATTTTTGCCACAGAATGGAGGAACTCCTCTTCTTTATGCAGTTCGTGGTAATCATATAAAATGTGTACAAGCTCTATTAAGTAAGTTTGGAATTATTTTGTAACTAAACACTACCATCTTTCTAGGTTTTTTTTTCTATGTTTGTGTTTTTTGCATTACACCAAAACTAGTTGCTTGTTGGAGAGTGCTTATTAAATTTTCTTTCGAAGCAAAATTAGCATTTGTGCTTAATTCAGCTTAAAGTAACTTTTTTATAATCCTGTTTATATTAAAGAACTTATGATTAGAGTAAATGTGAACCAAGAACATGGTGAAATAAAAAGTATTAACGACTAGTGTTTATGAATCATAACCAAAAAGAATATTTAATTTGCTGGACACCTGAGTTTATCTTTTATTTTCACTCCCACCTGAGTGTACAACATACTGTACCTACCTTAAAGACAGCAAACAGAATAACAGCTTTTAGGAGTAAATTTTTATTAATATCAATTATATTGGAATCTTTAAAAAAAGTTTACAAGCAACATACACAAACTATGGGTGCTCCGATCAGGGATTTTGGGGCTGATCACAGAGCCCCGATCCCAGAAATCACAATCAGCTGATACCAATCATGGGTGTATGGGGGTTATTGGGATCTACCATTTCAAGTGGTCTACTAATTGTGTTGTACTATTTGTTTATTTACAGGAGTAAATTTTTTCATGTAGATCATAAAGAATATGAAACCAAATGTTCAACTAAAGAGCAAAAAGTTTACATTTCTTAACAAGCATTAAGGCGCTCTCACAAATGCAATAAAAAGTCTATTTGTCCTACTATATTAACTCGTTATAACGTTGTTGTTGTTATTATTATTATTATTATTATTATTTTCACTTTAATACAACAAGAACAACTGTCTGTGTTTAGGGCATGGAGCTGACATTACTTTCGAAGCAGACTCAGGATACAGTCCAGTGGCGCTTGCCATTGCTCTTGGATACAAGAAAAGTAAGTATCATTAATGTCCGAACATCATTGCATATAATTTTTAGCTATAAGTTATTTCAAAATACAAGTGATGTATGTGATGCTTAGTAATTACACTGCTTGATTGCTGTCTGACCATCATTTTTTCAAAACCATTTTCAGTGCAAAAGCTGCTTGAGGATCACATACTGCACCTGCTTCGATGATCACACATGACTACATTTAAGAGACACAATTTATCAATAATTTTTGTTTACTTTTGTAATAAAAATGTCACTACGATTTTAATCGAAGCTAATTATTTTTAAAAAAGTACATGTTGGTGAGCAGATAAATACACTTGATCCCAATGTATAAAAAAAAAATACCAACAGGGGGGGGAGTCCATTCGTCATAAAAGAACAAGTGTAAGAGTTTCTGGTGATCTGTCAATCACAGACAGATTTTTGGGGGGATTCTGGTTTTGCATTCTTCTCTCATTTTGTCCTCTTTTCCAAACATCAAGAAGCTCGTTCTCCCAGGACATCCAAAGAGTACACTATTATTCTTCCAAAAAAGTCTGTACTGTTTTCAAATACTATTTTAAGCTTCTGCACCAGTGGGGCATTTTGAATGGGAAAGCTGTGGGTGAGGAGTCAAGGCCATAATATTAGCATGGGACGAGTGAAAGATGTGCACTTTTTGGCAACGAACCAACGCAAGTGACTGGGCAAAATTTTGCTTCGTGTTCATTATTAGCACTACTGAAATGTTAACTATGAATTACATAAAAATATAAACTAGAAAGTGTGCAGTTAAAGGACCGTTTCAGGTTTATAAGCTGTATGTAAGCATCAGCTCATGAACTTTCTTTCTACCCTGAAGGAGGCCATGACCTACAGATACCACATACATTCAACAGTTAAATTCTACATGGACAGACTAATCACATACGTCACTGAGATAGATCGCTGAAGTTTTTTAAAAGGATATTTGCAAAGAGTTGTTGTCTTCTGGATAGAAGTCCATAATGTGTTCCAGATTCCCATCTTTAATACAGCCTGGGACAGAGACAAAAAAAAAAACCCTAAACATTAAATATGGCAGGAAATCCCTTGCTATAGTCCTGCAAGTACATAATTCAGCATGGTCTGACATCTTTTTAAATATACCTGATTTAGGATACCAAAAAATACAAGATGTCTGGTTGTGAATGTGCACATGGAATTTGTTATATGCTTATACAAAATTTGGACCGATACAGAAAGGTGAAAGTTTCTTAAACAGAATCATTATTGGTGACAAGACATGGATTTATCAATACGAGCCTGAGAGTAAACAGCAGAGTATGGAAGGGAAACATCCTTAATTGCCGATCAAGAAAATGTTAAAAAGTCAACCACCATCTGGAAAATCGATGCTTACATTTTTCTGAGATTCTTAATTGGGTTCTAAATAATACATTATTGGGATCTATAACAATGTCTCCTACATCACAAACTGATTCACTGATATTAGTTAGATATTAGATATTTCTTATTGAAAAATATAACTTATGCACAGATAGCATTTCCCTGCTATACAGCAATATGTACGTCTCATACAGTGTGTGAGACTCTAACAACTTATGACTGAAGTCATCATAATGTGTCAGAACACTGAGTGCTGTGAAGCGTAAGAATTGCTTTAAACTTAAGTTCTTTGATATCGATTTAAAAGATTCTGACAGAAACCTTCTAACTTGCAAGACTTTCCTGAAAATCCTCCCTGGAACTGCAGTTTAAGCTCAGACATTCTGACAGGCACAGGGAACTCCAGGAGTACCCACTGACACTCTCCCTGTGGAACAGAAGAGGAAATAACAGTTACACAAACACACTCCTCTGAAAGATGCTTTTAAGATCAGCACCTGTTCTTCCCGTGTTGTGAATGAATTGTACACATGATCATTAATCAGTGCAATCAATCTGTGCATTGGAATTAAATTTGATCAGTCAGAAGGGGGCATCTTTCTAAACAGGTAACTTTTCTTTCAGGAAGAATGATGATGTGATCTATTTGGGTTACATTTCCTTATCAACAGGTTGGCTTTGGTTTACAGTTTCCTACATAACCCAAAATTCTGGTCATTTATGTGAGGATAATGGTGCACTGGGGCTTTCTCTGTTTCAGTCTGTCCAGCTCTCTCAGGAACTCCTCTGTACAATCTGCTCAAAGAGATCAAGTTCAAAAGCTTCGAAATTTCTGCATCATTAAATATAGTAGAAATCTTTCAGTATAAACATTTACATTAAATGTAATAGGAATCTTGCAGTACAAACATTTATTTACTAATTCGATCATTCATCCTCTACACCGCTTATCCTGTACAAGGTCTATGGGGGCCTGGAGGCTATCCCAGGAGACTTGAGGCACGAGGCCACGGTGCAAATCCATCGCAGGCCACACACACTAGAGACAATTTGGGATTGCCAGTTTACATAATCTGCATGTCTTTGGTTTGTGGGAGGAAACCAGAATACCCAGAGGAAACCCGCCAAGCGCACTGACCTGAGGCGGGAATCAAACCTTCAACCCTGGAGGTGCGGGTCCACAGTGGCGTATGAATTTCATTGAATGATTTTCTGTGAACGAAACTATCACGTAGAGCAAAAAACTTTGTATTTAGAGGGAGGGGGAAAAAATCCACAAACCTGGAGCAACACACAGCTCACAGAGTGCAAATAATACACTACTGATGAGAAACCCTATAGCACACTGTACCCCTCACATCCACACCGCCACTATAAATACACACTACACAAATACAGTATATTAATGAATCATTTTCAGCATTTCTCTGTTAACTGACCTGGTCAGAATTCCAGCAGGTCTCCTCACTGCCATCAAACATGAACTTCTTTCCAAACTGCTTGACATCTCTGTTTAAAACCGAGCTAACCCTGTGAAACACAAACACTTTATTTCAAACAGAAATCCCACAAAGACGCGCTCAAAACACACATTATCTTACTGCCACTTTGAACATTAATAACACTGAACATTAACTTTACCTGCTCTGTGTGTTCCTACATATCAGAGCTGCAGCCATGTCGAAGGCGTGCAAATCCCAACTGCCGAAAACCAGGGGGGCTATTTTACGACATTATAGCAATTTTATAGGAAATCACTAGATGGCAGTATTGCATCTTTGTTTACGACAATTGGACTAAACACTGAAGTGTACTGCGTCTGTGGAGCGTGCAGATTTTTAAAATATTTGTTACAGTGGTGAAAATCACACTCCCTTATGATATAAGTTTATATATTAATTACCTTTTCATGATTATAAGTAAAGACAATGTAACTCGTGACCCAAACCCAAACCTCATTAACTGATAACAAGTATAAATTCCATCATCCACCTAGGAACCTCTGTAGTCCAACAAGAGACCATGGAGACCAGTGCTCATTACTATTGTATTTATTTCCATTTTATAACCATGGTGGGACCTCCAGTCCCTTAACTGTGAGAGGAAACTTGATCTCCCAGAGGAAACCCACCAAGCTCAGGGAGAACAGGCTAACATGCACACAGACGCCAAAGTGGGTGTCGAACCCAGACCCTAGAGGTGCGAGGCGACAGTGCTAACCGTTTAGCCACCATGCTGCTTATGTATAAAACACCAAACACCATATATATATATATATATTTTTTTTAAAAAGTTCTATTATTGGAAACGTTTAGGAATAAAAATTTCCCTTCAATATACAGTAAAAATAGTATTAATGCAATTACTCATGTTTAGTAAGCACTTTATCCTGCTTACAGTCGGGACAGATCCTGAGCCAATCCGAAGAATACTGGGAGAATTTACACCCGACGGGATACTGATTCTTCACAGAGCAACATGCGCACATATTGTCACCACCTACCGACGTGTGTTTGGGAGGTGTAAGGATAACCTGGAGGAAGCCCATAGACACACTGAGCAAACACACTGTACAGTATTCCACACAGACAGTAACCTAATCAGGGGCCGTGAAGCTGTGAAGTTGCAGTGCTACCCAATCTGCCTCCATAACTCCCTACATTTAAGATTATTTTCAAGAATTAGTTTTCAGGAAGAGGTTACAGGTTGAATGCAAGAATACGAGTACTTTGGTGTTCAGATGGATTCAATCTGTAGGCTCTTCCTGTCCTGGTTTTTATGAATAAAATGTGTATGTATTCAATGTGTAATTGATGTTTACATATTCAGTGATCATTTCTCACATCACTACCTGTTTAACAACTTGGTTATAAGCAGCCAAGCCTACCTTAAAACAATTACAATCTTTTACAAATATATAACCTGTTGAGACGGGACAATGTGGTTAAATATGAAGATATTCGTCTGATATGCACAAATTTACATGGGATGGCTACTTCTACTACTCTCTAAACGAGCTGGTTAATTCCACCCACAGTTTGTCGACATGAGAAGGTCAGCAAGAGGTGTTTTTATTATTCTGTTATGAAAAAGTGCTTTTGGTCAGTCTTTATTCACTCTCAAATCTGCATGAGAATGCAAATCACTTCAGAAATTTGGACAGTGTATTCAGAATTTTAAAGAAATGGTTAATTAACACTTAGCATTAAACAGTATCCACAGCACGCTGATCTGTAATGTGCACTTTGCTGCTTGTCATCTGTTATTCTGTCTGTCTGAAAGTACAATTTCATTCATAAGTTTGGCCCTACCAACGTATTCAAGGGTTTTTCTTCATTTTTTCCCCCTATTTCTATGTTGTAGAATACTGAAGGCATCAAATGATTAAATAGCACATGGAATTATCTAGTAAGAAAAAATGGAAACAAAGCAAAACATTTTAGATTTTAGATTAAAAAAAAAAAACACCTTTTGCTTTAATGCCAGCTTTGCACATTCTTGGTGTTCTGTACACCAGCTTCATAAGGCTAGTATTAATCTTGAAGACGTTTCCATATCAGTCGAGCACTTGTCGGCTGCCAATAGCATGAAAAGTTCAACTTTGAAGAACATAAATGTTTTTGATAACAATTTAATTTAATTTTCATGTTGGTTTTCTGTTTTGTATGTTTAAATTTTTTCATAGGCAGTGCAGTGGCTTAGTGGTTAGCACTAGTCGTCTTGCACCACCAGGTCCTGGGTTTGATTCCTGCACCAGGTCTGTGGGCATGGAGTTTGCATGTTCTCCCTGATTAGACTAACAGTAGACTAATTCTGGCACATTTACAGCAATGTTTATTGATGTGATTTGTCCCTGTTAATTGAGCTATTAAATTAAATTCAATTAAAGTGAAGTAAATTACAGTAAATAATGATATCACTTTGCTTGGTCACACATTTATATTTAAGGTCTGGTTGGAATTAAAGACTTAGAAGTCTCTAAGCTAGTAATTCACAGCTCAGTGATGATGTCCAGCCTTTACAATTTCCACCATAAATGTTCCCTATTTCTTGTAGACACATTTTATGTCCATTGAATAAATTGCTAAATCGTAGGGAAGATTTCTTTTAAATGTGAAAAAAAAATTAAAAGAAAATTTAAAAGATTTTCTTTCAAACTGTGTTCAGTGCAAGTGAAAGTTCTCAGCAATGCGAATATATAACTATTGGTGTGTTAGTATGCAGTGCCCCAAAATACATATTCTAAACTGGTCTAATCTAATACATAGTCAGAGGTTACTGTAGTTTTCACTGAGGCTTGAAGGACTTTGCATTTGTCAGAGTTAAGGCTCATTTTTGTGTGTATTTTTAGGGGTCTACTTTAAATTGGAGCAGAGACTGACAAGCAGACATGGTGGAGGAGTGCACTTGTCTAAGAATGACATCCATTAAGACTGAGTCCATCTCCTGTTCCCAACCTGTTTTTTATTTTACTAAAAGTAGCGTTTTTCTTAACCATGATGTGAGATTGTGTTCTTATATACAGTATTAGTCATTGGTCAAGGAAGCATAAAAATATATATATATATTGGTAGATTTATCATCAGGAGCACTTGCAAAAAAAGAGTATTTGGCATTGTACATATCTAAAAGGTGCTGGAGTATTATCAGCATGATTAGATTGTATATTATTGTTGGAGGTTTTAAACACCTCAGTGTTAATGAGAACTCTTCAGCTTGCTTGTAGTGAGGAACTAATAAAGATGACACAATGTCATCTAGTGAAACATCGTGAAACAACATCCAGTTAACAGCAGTTCTGCAGATAGAAACACCTTATTGATGAGAGTGGTCAGAGGACAATGGGCAAATTGGTTCAAACTGACATAAAGGCTATGGTTACTTATAGAGTACCCACTATACACCAGTGGTGAGCAGAAAAGCATCTCAGATTGCACAACAACGTCCCATTGGAATTATGAGGTACTATCTGCATTCTGCATTAAGATTTTGAGGTTTTGAGATATTGAGCTTCAACATTTTGGCATACCATAGAACAAAACTATGCTTTGCATCCCCCCCCCCCCCCAATAACCAGTTTTCCTTGTTTAGGAAAATTGTAATTGCAATATTATTGCAGCCCTCCAGTACTGCAGTCTTACAAAACATTAGTTCCTGTTACTGAAGTAATGCTACACTGCACATTATAGTGTGTTTTCCTCCTTTAATACACTCAGTGTACTCAACTCATCAGCTCATTATGAAACTTTTCAAGAGTTTAGAATTGCTGTGTTAAATTATACAATGCAGTAGTGATTGAGCTTCTGCTGGTTTGAACATTGCTGTGAGATTTACACTGCTTGATAATTCAGTATTTCACTCAAACATGGACATCTTTGAGTAATTATGAGTAAGATTCAAATCTGTGCAACATAGAAAATGAAAGATGTGAAAAATGAAGATGCTTTCATGGTCATCTCGAAATAGCAAGTGGTCCAATATGCGTTACTGCATAAGTAATAAAGCAATACGATATATTTAACTTTAATCCACCGGTCATTTGAAAATGGGATGCTATAGCTGTTTCAATTGGATGTAATATAAATCCGTTATATTGGAATTCTATAACTGAAAGTGAAATCCATTTTTTTTCTATTATACTGGAAAAGCTGGAGAAAAACAAACAAAGAACATAGAATCAGATGGCTTTGCTGGTGGCAGCTTATCCTTTGGAACTGCAAGTGTTTAATCAATTTTAGTTTGCAAAAAGATTGAACTGTTGGACTAGAACAACCTACAGTATAAACCCACCCATCACATATCTCACATCTATATCATTAAAAATTACACTGGCTTGTGTGAAGCAGAGCAACACTAAACAATAGGGACATATGGCTACTTGTATCACAGTTCCTCTTTGTTAAATTGATACTAATTTATCTCCCTCCTGCTTTATTTGTTGTTATTTTATTTTGTTGCAGATCTGACATTGTGTACAATATTTTCTGCTGTTCGAGGAAAGGTTTTGTGATCTGTCCAACACATGCATATCATCTTGGCGTGTCACGTGCATGGCCTCGGCACTGAAAAGTTCTGCTTCATTTCGAACGAGCTTTCTAATTAAGGCATTAAGAAGCAAAGCATTTGCTCAATATGCTTGGCTGCCTCCATTACGGAGCACAATCAGTTGTAATTTATTCGTTTACAACAGCAAGAAACAAATTCTAGGCGTCTACTCTCCCTGAGCTTATGATTGCAGAGTAGGCATCCATTAGACTGTTTAAGATAATCAAGGGAATAGTGGACGTGCTAGCCTGTGCACTAAATTACTACCAAGAGCAATGGATGGAAAAAGAAAGATTGACAGGAAGATGAAGTATACCTGTGGTGTTAATGTAATTGCTTCCTGTAGTACCACGGGTGCCTTTCAGCTATTGGGACTGGTCTGCTATTGGTACCGGTTTTGTACTGTTTGGAATTAGGCATGAACCTTGTCTGATTTATAGTCATCAAAATCATTTCTAGAAGGATTTTTTTTTTT
>JAAGKR010000958.1:0-10028 GCA_011419295.1 Clarias macrocephalus
TCATATAACACACCTGACACTTTTCTCCACCCATTCCAACCTGCCTGTACCCGCCTCTTCACCTCCTTTCCACACTCTCCGTTGCTCTGGACTGTTGACCTTTGTACTTAAAGTCCTGCCCCTTCTTTATCTCTGCTTCCTGTAGCCTTAATATTCCATGTACGATCCTCTCATTCACACACATGCATACCTCTACCTCTTTAGATTTTCCTCCACCTCTTCCTTGCTGGGCACACACATCCAGACTGTGCAACAGCTTCTTTCCACAAGCCACCCGTCTCCTCAACAAAAGGGTCTAGACTGATAAATACACACACACACACACACACACACACACACACACACACACACACACACACACATCTCAACTACCTCAAAGATTGAGACTGGACTGATTAATCAACACAAGCGCAAACACATTGAAATCTGTAAACATCTGCAAAAATCATTGTAAATGTAGACTCCTGTGTAACCTCATCTGTCATTCTGTCTATCAACCATAGCAAACAACAAGGGGCTCAGACCCGATCCTTGATGCAGACCTACCTCCACCTTGAACTCTTCTGTCACACCTACAGCATATCTCACCAGTGTCTTATAGCTCTCATACATGTCATTCACCACTCTAACATACTTCTCTGCAACTCCAGACTTCCTTATACAATACTTGACTTTCTTGTCCTTCATGTGCCTTGTAGCTCTCGTCATGGAGACAGGTGGGGTGTCTTCTATTGACGACATTCTTTAGCGTTGTGTCCTGGTTTGAGACACCCATAACATAGGGTATTTTCCTTTACATATTCCCGCTTATTATTTAAAGACTGTTCCTTGACATTTTTGCACCATGTGCATGAGGGTTTTGATTTGCCATTGCTCATTAAATTATCACTGTTTGTAGCAGTTTGGATGCTGAAAACATTAGCCTTAGTTCCCTTTGACTCCTTTGTGCCTTTCCTATGACTGAATGAGTTAGAGCAGTAAAGCGCATGTGGTGAGGTAACAGAATTGCATGCTATCTCTGCTTCTAGACATACAAAGTCAGCAAAGTCTTTGAACGTGGGAAAATCTTTGCCATCTCTGAGGGCTACTGTGATCTGGCGGTTCCAACGAGAAGCCAGCCAGTCTGGAACTTTAAGCATTAGTTTTTGATTTTCCTCACAATCATTTAATATACCCAGACCTCTAACATGGGGCATTGCTTGTGAGTAGGCGTTCAGGAAATCAGAGAATATTCTTAGCCCTTCTGCATCTTTGGGTTGTATTTTTGGCCATTTCGATAGTTTGTCCCGAAAGGCACGTCGGATCACAAACGGCTGGCCGTATTGTTGGTTGAGCTTATTCCACGCATCTCTGTATGCCTCCTCTTCGTTTCTGTAAAAGGTGGCCTCGAGGCATTTTGGGGCTGCGCCACTGACGTATTTCTATAAATAATAAAGCTCGTCAGCCGAGGAGATATTCTTTTGGTCAATAAGAGACTGGAATGAAGCTCTCCATTCAATGTAGTGGATTGGGTCACCACTAAAAACTGAGGGAATTGGAATTGGAAGTCTGTTTGCAGTTATGCTATCCTGAATTGCTTGGGCTAAATTGGAAACGTCAGTAGGGGGCGTTAATGTCTCTTTTAAAGTGAACTCTTGGTTGTTTGACTGTGTGAGCTGAAACACATTCTCCTGTTTTCACAGTAGGCTTGGAGGGGCGTTCTGTGCGACGTGGTAAAGCTAACTCTTCATCTTCTGCCATTTTATGTTGAAATTCAGCTAGTTCTTTTTCTTGTTGAACTATGCCTTCACATTCGCCTTGATTTAGCAAGTCTCTATGCTCTTGAATTTCCGTAGAATCATCCATTTCAGCTTTGTCCTTACCTTCTTTGTTGGCCATCACACTTGCCTCAACTCACTGTTCTCCTTGCCTTGCCGTCTGTGTATATGCGTGGGCAGCTCAATGAAGCAGGTGCAGGTAAAGCTCTTACTGTAGCGTCCCCCCAGAAAGATGGTCAACACTTGAATGATGGTTATTTTTGATTTATTGAAAAAAGAGGCAAAATATCCTTAAATCAATGAACACCAACGTAAGAGCTTGTGCCAGTTCTGGAGGTGCTAGAACATTTCAGTCTAAACTTTCTTACACTGCTGCCAGAAAACTAACAACCTGCCCTACGCACGCTATTTCAAAAAAAAATCCTCAAAATCAAGTTAAATGCAAGGCAATACAAATCCACATCAAATAGGAAATTAATAAATAAAACAACAATATTCCATGACCACTCAAATATTCAAATTGTAAACTGGGTCATTTACACGCCACACAAACACACACACACACACACACACACACACACACACACACACACACACACACACACACACACACACACACATTACAAATGTTAACGCTCTCGCACACACACGCTCATACACACACAGAACACGTACACACACACACACACACACACACACACACACACACACACACACACACACACACACACACACACAGCTACAGCTTACTCTGTTTGGCTACTCTACCACCTCTGGTCACAATCAAATAACCTTTGCCCAAAGTTACACTGTGTTCGCTAAAACACACATTCACAAAATGATCCTAACTACATCTTAATTTGCACATTGCAGAAGAAAGAGACCGCTGCAAAATAATCAGTTTCCTATTTAATTTTTTCATACAGGTGCATGCACTGGTGAGATGAACAGTTTTCTTTTATTTTTTTGTGTCCTGCTGACAATATTTCTCCTAAATTCAAAATGTTACTAGTGTTATATAGAGTGTATGTCTAAAGGAAATGCCAGCATCACAACACATCAAAATAACCCAACATCATGCAGTATTTGCAGAGCTTTAATAACTAAAATAAAACAAAAAGCAAAAAGTGTTAATGCTTTGGCTAAATAACATTAAGAAATGAGCATTTGATGAAATAACCCCGATTTGCAACTGCAGCGTTCATTTGTTTTGACTCTCTGCCAGCTTTTCACATTGTTGTTGGTTAACTTTATGCCACTCCTTTTGCAAAGACTCAAACAGCTCAGCTTTCCTTGATGGTCTCTGACCTTCCATCTTCCTCTTGATGACATTCCAGATGTTTTCTGGAGTAAATTAAAGTAATATTTCCCCTATTACACCGGCAGATTTTAAGGTTCCCCCAATTGCCGAATCTCACTTTATTTCCTGGAGAAGACTACGCTTTACTAATATGTAATCCAATACATGATGAAAAAAAAAACAACCAGGAAGTGATAGTCTAAAGAGTATATCAAACAACCAGGAAGTTATAGTCTGAAGAGAATACGAAACAACTAAGACGTGCAACTCTGATTGCAATTGATAAAATCCATAGGATTACAGCAATTTTCATGTTTGAACTTGAAAAACAATTTTCATGTCTGAACTTTTATGTTTGCAGATTGTGCGGTAAGTACCGTAGTTTATTACTGATTCATTATAACCTTAAATTAAAACATCATGAACCCAACAATTTTCTTCTGATATATTCTACTTGAAAATAACTGTGGACATATTCTGTTTCTATATCTGTATTTATATTCATTCCAGTTGAAAAAATGTTTGGCTTTTTTCATTAATAGCATTTTAAATTAGTTTTTATATTAAATGTATTAAAATTTTATGAACTCATTAATATATGTTTCATATTTTATGATTATGCTAATGCTCTATAATTTAAAATATTAAAGCAGAAGAAAAGAGATTGATGATCCATGTTTCCTAAATCACTAAATATAGTTTCTTGTCAAAATATTTAGTAATGATTTTCAAATGCATCTTTTTCCCCCCAGATTTTTGCTGATAACATGGCTAACTTTATTTGGAATTCAAGAAATATGCGCCTTGGAACAGCCTTTGTGATGGTTACATATCTGTGCATAATAATGATGTATTTTAAATACGTAAAAATTTTTAATCAAAAAGCAGACCCTCTAAACCCGAGAGCAGCAATACAGAAACCTTCCACATTTTCTGCCTCAGATTGTCCAGCATCTATATCAGGCAAGAGCATAACACCTATAACTGGGACCAGGTATCTCATGGTGTCAGCTTTCCTAAATGATGAGGCAAATGAGCAGGTAAACATCATTACCATAATGAACCGGACCCATTCAGAGCCATTTACCTGTATATTTTGTTGTTACCAGCATGGACTCAGTATATCTCCTGTTAAACTGGACAAGCACGTTGATCATTTTGGATTTCCTTTTGTGACCACAGACGCTTTTTGTAACTTAGACCCAACATGCAATGCCACACACGTAACCATTTCAAGACCAGAGAACCTTCTAGAAATTCAAAGCCACCAGTATTTGCCTATAAACAAGATTCTGACTCATGGGAGAGACTTTGATGTGGACTTCACACTATGCATTTCATCCATGTTTGGAGGGTATAATAATGTCCTTCAGTTTGTGCAGACTGTAGAAACATATAAACTTCTTGGTGTGGATCACATGGTTATCTACAACACCAGCTGTGGTCCGGAGCTTGAGAAGGTCTTGCACATTTATGAGCAAGATGGCTTCCTGGAAATCATTCCCTGGCCGATCCATCACTTGGTAGAGCCATCCAAAGGCTGGAATTACGAGCTGCATTCAGGGGAATTGCACTACTATGGGCAACAGGCCACTATAAATGACTGTATTCACAGGAACAGGCAAAGGTCCAAATATGTGATTCTGACTGACGCAGATGAAATCATTATGCCATATCAACACTCATCGCTGCACCAACTCATGACAGAGCTTCAGCAAAATAACCCACATGTGGTAGCTTTCATTTTTTGGGCCCATGTCTTCTCCCAAAAAGTGTATGAAGTCAGTGAGAGATTTAACATTCCTCAGTGGAGGCATGTGCCTGGTGTCAACATCCTAAGACACATCCACAGAGAGCCCTTAAAGTGGTTTGTTAACAACAAGAGCAAGATGATTGTTGACCCAAGAAAGGTGATGCAGGCATCTGTACACATCGTTCATAAAATCAATGGAAAATCCATCTGGGTGTCCAGGGATTTGGCTAGTGTCATGCATACAGCTAAACCACTACATCCTGATTTGGCCGCTGAGAAACTGATCATGGACAATAAAATTTGGGAGTATGCAGAAAGACTGATCCCAAATGTGAATAAAGTGCTGCACAAATCTGGGATTTTAAAGTGACAAAAGAGTTAGTTATGCAAAACCTTGGTAATCATTTTAATCTTTGTACATGACTTATTATGACCCCGATTCAGGGTAGGGGAGAAATCAAAAGATCCAGTCATTAACATGTTAATCATAGAGAGACCCGGAGATGGACAGACAATAAATAAATACATTTTCTAACAAAAGGGTTTCAACAGACACAACCTATTTGCATGTACTGTATATTTGTTTGGATATGGGCTATTACCGAAGTGTTACCACTTAAGAAATCAGGATGAGGGGTTGTTTTATGGGCATAAAGACTTGATAAGGTTCACCTCTATTTAAATAAAAAAAAGGTTTTGTCTGTACATTGGTCAGATCTCACTTGTTCAATTATATCTTTATGTTTCATCCATTGGATTACCTGAATCCAACCTCAGAATCTCACATTTTTTTGTCACAGCATCAGGCACAACTGGTTGGACAGAATTTAATGAAAATTTAGCAGTACTTAAAGTTATTTACCTGAAGTTAAACCTGCGTAATAAATTAAATCCTAAATGTTTAATAAAAGTGAAGTTATAAGTAGTTATGTGCCAGATTACATCAAAGCAGCCAGCACTTATTTTTTTGGACAAATATACTGTAGCGCTTTTTCTCACATCACTTAACAGAGCTACGGTGGAACCTTGGATTGCGGGCATAATTTGTTCTGGAAGAGAACAAATATCAAGACATTAGTAAATCAAAGCGACTTACCCATGAAAAATAATAGAAACTATTTAATAGAAACACAATTATTCGTTTCACAAACCCCCCAAAAAAACAATAATAATAATATAAAGTAAAAATAAAACAAATTAACCTGCATTTACCTTTAAAAAAAGTAAAAATAAATCCCGACAGATAAGCCCTCTGCGTCAAAACAAGAAGCGTATCCGTGCTACATGATACTCTGTATTCGTAAACCGAGACTTGCTTGTTTTTCAAGTCAAAAGGTATTAAAAAACTTTGCTCGTCTTGCAGAACACGAGCAAAGGTTCCACTGTAGTTATCTGTGTATAAACAGAATATGCAGACGACACAGAAACATTGGGAATGTATCTACAACCTACCAAATCCTCATGAAACATCAACAAAAGCAGGACATAGAAAAAGAACACTGTGAAAAATGATGAATGGACTGATCAACAAAAATTCTTCTTGAATAAAGTTCATGTGGTTATATGGTATGAATCCTTGGTGCTAATAAAAAGCAGTAACGTGAGCATCAGTATGAGATAAAACACAAGTCGTTTTAGCAAACCCATCCACAGCAGTCAGAGGTGAGGGCATGTAAAATACCCAAAATGAGAGTCCAGTGTTATGAGCTAAAATGCCTCCCTGCCACGGATTGCTCTTACTCCCTCACACACATAATCGCTATAGAAATATCTATTGCAACATAATTTTATTGTGTAAAAACTGGCTGGACCGATGTTATATCTACCTGACGTTTAACCTGCACCACAAGAGAAATGTTGAATAAAAATTATGTTCTGAACAGTTACGTGCCAAATGTAATAATCTACTTTAAAATAATCTACTAATAAGTTACTTGCTCAATGCAAACAAACACTTGCACAATAGATATTAATTAGATAAGCGAAAAAGGATTAAAAGGAAAAAAGACAAACAGTCAGCTATTGGAAAAGGATAAATACACCACAGTCAGATGAGAGAAATGAAGCTAATCAAAATCATGTGTCTGTGTCTGAAAATAAGGAAATATGCCCTTGTTGTGGTGTCTTCATGATGTACGTTTTATTAAGCTACCAGAACTGATAATAAAACTTCCTATTTCTGTGTCCTCAACTAGTCCTTTGGGGGGATTATTCCACTCATAACCGCAGGTTCCTCCTCTTTAGATTTCAGCAGGCCATTTCCAGTACTTCTGGCCAGGCAACTCTCTCCACATTTGACTAGGAAAGAGTTCAAGGCTAACTAATCTACTTATGCTTCAGGTATAGATAGTCAGGTGCCCAGTTTAATTGAAAACAATTTATTATGTATGTACAATTTCACTATGCGTGTTTTAATACTAATACAGTGTTCACTACAGTGTTTATGTGGTAAGGGGTGAATAAGAAAGTCAATGTCCAAACATCCAAGTCTTCATCCATGCTGAGCCCAAAAGAGAGTCTCTAGCACTTCATTATGGGCCCATGCCATCAATCCTTTGCTACAGAAGATATAGCATATGAATCATTAAATTCTCAGATTAGACATATTCTCAGATTAGCCATCTGGAATATCTCTGAAAATGTAGCCCAAAAAAAATTCTTCTTGTCTGTTGCCGCTGTAAAAATGCTGTCAATTTTAGAGAGCTGTTTGATTAGTTGTAAACAACATTCAGGAATTTCATTAGATGCAGTAGAATCAATCGTCGGCTGCTCCAGCTGAAATAAGAGAAGGTAGTACGAATGGTACAATGGTACCACATCTTGTCGCAATTGCCACGCAGCCTGCTTCCTTTCAGTGCAGTTCTTACAGTTTAAGGACCTTTGGTCAAGTTTGTCATTAAAATAAAACATGATTGATATTGCTTTCTCTGTAAATGCAATGTGAGTATGTTGTCATATGGGTAATATGAAGCAATGGAGTGCATAACGCAGCATGATTTGGTGACCAAGTTGGGCCAATAGTGGTTGTATCTCAAAGATTTCATCATGTCTTTTTGTGACTGCAGTCTTTTTGTTGTGTGCACATTGGTCTTTATGAGCACGCTCTGATTACTGGTGAATTGTAGTGTATCAAAGTTAGGCGACTCCTTCGAATTAGAAACAGAAAGAAACAAAGATTCATTAATATTAACATCTGAATTCAGTTGAGTTTTCTATGGACAAGCAACAGGAACTTCTAATGTTAACAAAACTTCTTTATGAAACACAGCGTGAACTAAACTTTATGTTTACCTTAATTATTATTATTATTTTTTTTTTTTTACAAATCTGAACTTCCCTGACTGAGGGGGGAAAAAAAGGAGACATAGCAAAAGAATTTTTTCCTCTGAGAGGTGCCCGAATTGTTAAGTTTTAAGATGAATTAAAAGCATAATTTCAAACTACGAAGTGTATGAAGATATCTGTTTATTATTTATCTAAGCTTTTGGCCAGGTGCCCTGTGTCATGTACACGTATACCCGGAAACGGACAGACAACATGAAATAATAGGAAATGTGCATTTTCTGGTTTAATAAAAGGATTCCGGCAGGTACAAGCTACTTGTACATATATTCATGTGGATACAGGCAGTGCAATGAAGTATATATCATGAATGAATGTTTTACGGGAATAGAGGCATGGGAAGTGTACATTATATTATAAAGTAAAGCTTTTATTTGCTCTACATTTGTCATTCTGTGTTGCGTATTGAGGTTAAAATATATCATGGATATACTGCATACATTTTTATATGACTGCAATATTTTGATGACTTTTGATGAAGTAAACCTAATAATGGTATCACCTGCTGTCAAATCATCTAAGTTTAAATATCCCATAATCATCATGGCAAGAAACTCTACAGTACCACATAGCAGGGTTTTAATACAGTGGCTGCTGTAAGGTTAAAATGTTTTACATTTATGGTTCAAATGTATGGTTTATTTTAAAGTTTGCAGTTTATTAAAATGCTTTTTTTTCTTTCTTTCAAGAAATACAGTACAGATCCACCCACTTGTGCATACATTAGTGTATAAATGATATGTGCACACTGCTTTCTAGATCATAAGAAGGTTAATGAATGTGATAAAGCTCATTCACTGCACAATGTTGTAAACATCAGCTGTACATTACTATGTCACTTAATATATCATAACTCTATTACCAAATGCATTTTCTGTTTGTATAATCACATTTATTTATTTATTGTAAATAGGCCACTTCTGCACTTCCCAAATCCTCTACAAGCAATGTGTCTGCTCTCTGGACTGATTTATGCTCTAAGGAGCACATTTAATTTGATGGTGATTTTGTTTCTTGGCCACAAATAGTTTTATTAGAAGATAATTTTAAACAGAACTGTGTTAGGAAGTTCTGACTAAACTTAGTGTTCAGTGTTTGCAAGCTCTGTTTTTGACCACTTTGTAAAGATATGAAAAAAAAAAACAATGAGAAAGAATATTGTTGTCACAAACTGGTATGACGGGCAGTTTGGGCGGATGTTATTGCCGTGGGCAGAGAAGGCAAACATGGGCACAGAGGGGTTGTTTTTAAACACAAGTCTTTAATTAATAAAAAGAAACGAACAAAATACACCCATGGGCTCAGGACACACACACAAACACAGTCTCTTGAAGCACGTACAGGACCTTATTAAGCATTTCAGACCGTTTAAGCATTTCAGAACATTAAAGCATTTCAGCCCCTAAAGGACTGACACGAAGGCTTAGGACTGCTAGAGACTGGACAGGACCAGGGACACCGGGGCACACTGGAGGCTAATGGGAACACACTGGAGGCTAATGGGAACTCACTGGAGGCTAATGGGAACTCACTGGAGGCTAAGGGGAACTCACTGGAGGCTAAGGGGAACTCACTGGAGGCTAAGGGGAACTCACTGGATCCTAAGGGGAACTCACTGGAGGCTAAGGGGAACTCACTGGAAGCTAATGGGAACACACTGGAAGCTAATGGGAACACACTGGAAGCTAATGGGAACACACTGGAAGCTAATGGGAACACACTGGAAGCTAATGGGAACACACTGGAAGCTAATGGGAACACACTGGAAGCTAATGGGAACTCACTGGAGGCTAAGGGGAACTCACTGGAGGCTAAGGGGAACTCACTGGAGGCTAAGGGGAACACACTGGAAGCTAATGGGAACACACTGGAAGCT